>JAQJVL010002243.1:0-112023 GCA_035578905.1 Stictocephala bisonia
AAAATTTGTCTAATTAGGTGGGTTTTATTACTTTGACATATCGTTAACGTTAAAACTTATATTTAAGGTGTGTTCAGACATTCAGACGATTTAATAAAACAATATATTACAACAAATCTGCAATCAACTTTCTTTAACTAAAGATGCATATTATACAGCAAATTCTTACAATACAAACATTACATCTTTTATAAGACTAATCAGAAATGGAGGTTAAAGAAATCGGGTTAACTGTTCGGGTCTAAATGTTTAGATTTTTAGATTTCCATACTTTAGACAAACTGAAAACGAAATGTTTTGTTAGTAAACTACAGAACCACTCAGGAATATAACGTTTCTTTCGCCATTCGAATGTAAATTAGATCATACTCTATTTAAAATAAAATGGCAGTTGATGTAATTTTAATTGATTCTAGTATAATTCCCTAACTGCTATTTAAAATATGTAACGTTTATCGTTTTAGAAACAGTATACTTTATAGTTTTTCTCCTGCTAGTATTCACAAATACATACATTTTGGTTAATATATCAACTACGGGGATTACTTCAAACGTAAACCGGACGCTATCCATCATATAATGAGTTTACTTCTATATTTGTTCGAATTCCCATATGTACTATAGTGCAAATTATGAATATCTCCTACTAAAATAATATAAATAGTATAAAATATTAAACTTATAAAACTCGATTTTGCTTAACTTTTAAGATATAACAGATATTCAAGAATCCGTAGTTTTCAATGGTTTACTCATCATAATCAATAGAAATTAAAGTGATTATTAAATACTATTTAATTTACGTACGATATTTATAAAACAGTCATACGCTTTACACTTCCTTCAAACTGTATAACGAATTAATTATTGCTGTATATAAATGTTCATCTTAGAACATATGATAACTCATAACTATAATTGGAACCATGCAGATAAATACAGAACTCAATAAAATAAAGCCCTCAGATGTGGATGAAATTGAACGTCCAGACTTCAGCAAAATGGCCGCCTTAGGTCTAAGAGTGATGTTGTATGAACCATTCTGGAAGTTGACACTGTAACAATTTATAGTTATTTATAGTGATAGAAACATACAATGTCATCTTACTTGAGAATCATAAAGTATCTAAAATAATTATGAAAAAATATAATTTACAATATATTTTAAGCCAAATACTTAATAATTATTGTATCAATCTAGATAGTGGATTATTTACATAAACGAGCAAGAAACGTTATAATGAGATATATATATTATAGGATGTAATAAAATCCAAACTGAGTACCCTTAAAATGTTTTATTTTAATTATTTCACACAACATGTTCCAACTTAATGGTCTTTTTCAAGTATAAATTAAATTATTAAATTAAGTATATAATTATTTAATTATTTTAATGATATATAAATCTACTAACAGTAACATTATGTGATTAGATTTTGTAGGTCAACTTTTTCACGATGATTGTATGAGGAAAAAAGCGAAAAAATTTAAAGTCTGAGATTAGAACTTTGAGAAAAGTGCAGATGCTGTCGCTGATGTGCATTAATAACAAAATATTAATGTTTAATGGAGACAAAGTGATACAAAGAAAAAGCCTAGATTATACGAGACTTGTGTAGCTGAGATATAGAACACGAGGTTCGAGTTCCTAGTATATTGTGGTTGAATGTTGTATGTAGTTTATTGTATCACGCAAAACTGTGGTTTTTTAGTGTTTGCCGTAGAGTTTAGTTGTAAGTTGTTAATGAGGTTTGAGTTACAATTAAGTAATAAGATTTGTTAATAGTGCTATATTGATGTCAGATATATATAGATTAGTCCTCTAGGCATATTGTTAGGAATATGTCGTTAGTAACTGTATGAGAAAAGGCCGCTGCCTTATAGACGTGTGTCCTGTTTGTTCTATATCCCTTTTCATATATAATGTTTGATATAGGTTATTGAAAAAAGCTGTTGCCGTGGAGTATGTTTTCAAGTATTGTTTGCAAGATTGAAAACAATGTACAGGGCCCAATTGATATATACAAAACAATTTAACTGGTAGTTGACAAATGTTATTGATATGCACTTGTTTATATTCACAAGAAAATAATAAAACTACTGTGATAAAGTGTATTCTAGGTATAAGGCATTTGTGCTGTGGATGTGTGTTATTGTGTGGAGAGTTCCAATGGTCCTTTTAGCTTTGAGTGAAGGTGCCTGGAATTGAGAAGGCCTGAAGAGAGATAGCTCAGTGTTGCAAGAAACCCTAGCCTTGAGCGCGGATGTTTTTTAATGCAGTTAATATGTCACTTAGTTCTACAACGCTTACGCGTTTTCTTGGGTCATGTATTTTATGATGGACAAGAGTCAAAATAGGGCAATCAGAGATCAGCTTCTCTTAAAAAAATATATAAAAATAATACTAGCAACCACATGGTAAATTAAAATGCAGAATAGTAGTTTTTAGTGTATATGATCAATGGAAAAAATGTGTATTACCATAAATATCTTAAGGTCTTCTCAGCATTTTTTTAAAAACTGTTAGATAATTATAAATATCTAAGTCAGCATTAGTGTCGAAGTGCTGTAAGCCAGCTACTTGGGGGTGAAGTGTAGTGGATATTGTAGGTAATAGATATATACTTGTCCACTTTATACTGACATGGCGTCCACTCAATGGCCATAGATGTTTTAGGATTTGTGGTATATAATCTGTAAAAAAAATTTTAATACATCTGCAAGGGCAACAAGCTAATTTATAGCCAGAATCACCTGTTTAATTTTGTAGATTCCTTTGGTTGAAATCAAATAGACTCCAAGTTTTTAAGGGGTTGTATGACTTCCATACTGCATCTTTAACCAAAACTGAAAGTTTTAACATATTGCCCTAACATTTTTAACCGAGTTAGGTGTTCTATAGAACAGTGGTTTTAAATGAGAAAATTAGTAAAGTTGTAATGTTTGAGACTATACTAGTTTTATTTCACTTGCCAGTCTCTGTTTGTTCTTCAAATACAGATAGTTATACTTTATTTAAAGAGAAGTATATTTTATTTTGAGTTCCTGTTTGATTAAGTAAGTACTTTTTTTATTTCCTTCAGTTTTACTTAAAATCAGGTCTGAATAAAAAGTAAAGGAATAAAATTAGTTTTGTAGAATTACTTATAACACATAAGTTGATTTGACTGACATTTTAAGTACTGGAAGATTTAAAAGTGTTATAATGAAGAAACTTCTGGAGAAGTTTGAGGTGTTTATTTTGGGTGGTAATCAATGACCGGATGTTGTGAAAGGGAGATAACTGATAATCAGGCTTGTGACTAGCTAAAATATAGACCAGCATTACGTAGTTCATATCCCACATTAAGGATATGCTCTGGATATTGGGCTATTATTAAATGGCTTGTTAGACAGTATCACTCAATTAACAATCAAATTACACAGATCATCCACACCCATCCTACACGTTTGTTATCATTCATATTCACCTTAAAATACGCACTAAGTTGTGTCGGCGTCTCACATCTAAGAATCTAAGCAAACAATAAACTCTTATTAATAATCATGGAAGATAAGAGTTATATATATTTTCAGGACGAACCCTCCTTGCGTCATTTCGTCAGACGAAACCTTGACAATAAGTAATTAACTTGCCCACTTACCCTGGCATGTAACCAGAGTTGATGCCTCCCACTACCACGGTCATATCCTGATCGAGTCCCTGGGGAGTGAAGAAGTTCTGTGACGTGTAAGAAGCAGGATAAGAGCACAAATTCATGAGCAGGATGAAATGAGATCCGTTGTAGCTTCTATATAAAAATGAGGAAATAAAAACCTTTATTATTAGTTATACATATTATACTAAAACTTTTATAATATACTTGTAATAATGTTTCCAAATCATTAAGAATTAACATTTTAAATCGATGGACATTCTTGGCTATCTGGATTATTTTGATTAATAAAAAAGTAATAAACGGGTAACAGATTTGACGAAATTGTCCACTAATATTTTACAATATAAATTTACATCTTAAATTTTTTTTATTTAATATCAAACCTTAACAATTTCACTTTAAATTGTAAGTATATTATAGACTATTTTACTATATTCTGTCTAAGTAGGCCAGTTAACCATCAGTTATAATTTTTGTAGTGATAAAATAATTTCTTCTTTTTTAGTGCTTTTACCTTCACTGTTTTTCTAAATCAGTAAATATGACTCATGCTGTTTTATATAACAAAAAATGGTTTAAATTAAATAGCATTACATTTCAAGGATTTTAGTTTGAAAAAGGAAGAGAATTGTAATTTAATTTACTAGGTTATCTTCATAAACGTAATAACTTTACTAAATTTTCTATGTAGCGCGCGCGCGCGCGTGTGTGTGTGTGCGCGTGCGTGTGTGTGCGCGTGCGTGTGTGTGTGAGTGTGTGCGTGCGTGCGTGGGTGCGTACGTATGTGTGTGTGTGTGTGTGTGTTGAAGTTGATATATATATATATATTTATATTTGACATCATATATATATATATATATATATATATATATATATATATATATATATATATATATATATTAGATTAGACCACGCCTTTCATAAAAACTTTTATTTTTCAATTCTACATATTTACTAGACGTATATCTGTAGATAGTTCTAAGACACCCATTACCGAAACTTTTATCCATTCCCAGTGTTTTAGTTAAAATTCATTGTATTGCAGTAAACTAGTTTAATGCCACTGTGCTAGAAGTTATACAATGTGTAGTGATTGAAATATGAATAAGAAATTTACTAAGTGTACGTACTGCAACAAAAAAGTAAGTAGCATTTAATCCATAAACTGCTTGACAGTCTAGTTTTACTGGATTTGACAATTTTTATTGAACTCTTAAAAAAATCATGCACATAATATTTTTGATAAATTTATAAATTAAGCTCTATTTCTAGACATCTCTAAAGTGAGCTAATTACTCCGTAACCGGATGTTGAATAATTTATATCTGTAAAAGTACAACGAATTTAGGTTGAGATTATCAACATCCATACCTGACGATAACAAGTGTGTTGTTATTATTGCTGGGGATAATGACTTGAAGATCTCCTCTCTGCAAGACGGGGTCCTTCCGGGCCTTTGTCATAGCCTGGAACACCTTCAAGTGACTCTTGGATGCGGACATCTGTGAAGCCACATTTAAGTGCCAGAAATTTGGATTTACAGGCAGCCATGTAGATGAGTTACTTGAGAATCCTGTGTCATCATGATTAATTAGTATCGACAATGCGACCTTATTATTATTATTTATTACTAAGACACCGATCGTAGGGATATGGGTGAATATCTCTGTGTCAAGAGAGTATTTGAGTGATTTTAGTTATTGTTTTAGTCAAATGTCGAGTGTTCCTCAGTCATTTATTACTGGTTCAATACCAAGGTATCTAAGTGGTCTATATATTTACGTGGAATCCTAATTACCTAGTAATGGCTTGGTATTCAGTTAACTGACAAGCCTGATACTCAATTATCTTCCCTACATCCGGAACCTGACTACCCGATTTTCACTAGTACTGTCCATGCCGATGGAAACAATTAAGAGAACGCCATTTTGGTATTTATATTAGCGAGCATAGAACGTATCACTCACAATAATTACACCAATTTGTACCCAAGAAGCTGGGTTATAGCACTGAATTACTACTGCTTCTAATTTACTTAGTAAAAAATCTAAATGTCACATATTCAAAGACAACTAAAAGAGTATTTAACATATATACACACACCAACAGACATGTATGTATTATATAATGCGTTAAGGGAAAATAGAAGTTGGGATATCCGATGAATAACGTTATTAAAGCTGAAATTGTATGCATTTCAGGACTAAATAATTTATATTATGCTCATTAACCTCATGTAGCGTTTTTTTTTTTTTTTCAAAATGAGAGGTGTTTTAAAGAAGTCATTGCTACTTTGCAAAATTAATAGTGCTTTAATAAGAATACATGTTCTGTAAGGGTTCAAGCGATGCTAAAATATCACACAAAGGATTTAGATATAAGAGGTATATATGATTATGAATATTCATAATCATATATGTTTAAAGTCTATTTATTTTGTCATTTTCTTTATTTATCTACCTTTTGTACTACTTTGTGAGAACCACAGTAAAATAGGCTCATATTCTTGTTATTTACAACTTATTTAATTGTAATTGTTTACAATACATAAAATTAATGTATCAAGTATTGCAATTTTAATTCGATAATATCGATTCATCACACAACAAAGTCCTTTACATACAGTTTGGAATATTTGACAATCGTATTTAAAAATCTAGTTGAATAGTATTTAAAAAACTTGAGGTGAAAATTTAACTGAGATAGCGTCTATTTCACAATGGAAAACACAGCTTGGTTAAAGAAAATATGTTCAGTATATATACTTTAGAATCAAGTGATATAAAACATAAAAATCGTGCATGTTTGCATCCTCTACTATACATATGATATTGTGTTGTTGGTTGTGAATGACAAATAAAACTGAGTGGAATGTATGCTGGGCTGTTGTTAATGTTTTGGCTCATGCCAAGTAGGGAAATGTCCACCTTCCTTTTAGGACCAAGAATACAAGTGGAAGGAGAATATATTAGCTGCAAGAGGAAGATGAAATACCTGGGAGTGATCGTAGGTAACAAGATTTCATTCGAGAGACAAGTGGAAGATCTGGCCGAAAGGATTAAGGGGCTCTATGGAAGATTAGTTAGACAGGCAAAGGCCAATGGAGAAATGTCAGGAAGACACTTGATGGCACTGTACAGAGGATGCGTGGAATCAGTATAGCTGTAAGGATGTGAGATCTGGGAAATGGAACTCGGAAATAAGAATCCAAAGGAAGGTGCTGTTGAAGGTGACTAAGGGTTACAACACCATCTCACACTACCTTTTAGGGTGCTGGCTGGAATAATACGTGCTCGTCGAAGAAAGAAGGAAGATCTCGGATGACAGGGAAGCCGGAAAGGACAGGGAAGAAAGAAAAGAAGCCAGAAGGGAAGAAACATTGGACGAATGGCAACGAAGATGTGCAGTGAGTGAGAAAGGAGGAGTTACATATACAATGTAACTAACCTTCAAATATATGCCAGATGTTAGGAAGATACTCGAAGAGGACTGGGAAAAGGACCCACTACCTGACGCAATTCATGACAGTACATGGAAACCTCAAAGCCAAACTGAGGAGATTTAACCTGTTAGAAGAGGACACTTGTGATAGCGGAAAACTGGAAACAGCAACTCACGTGCTAGTGGAGTATGAAGCGTTTGAAAAGGAATGGAGGGACTTCAAGGAACTATTGGCGAGGAAGAACCTAAGATGGAGAAAGGAAGACTTCGGATTCGACTCTGAAACTAGATAATCGTTCAAGGAGATAGCCAGAAGACTAGGCAGAAAACGAGAGAGACGGAGAAGATGAAGAATTTAGGAACTAATAAAAACCAATAACTAAATAAGAGAGAGAAACAGAGAAACAAAATACCGATGATCCCTAGCGTAAAGAACGCTAGGATGAGGGGAGATGTGCTTTAGGGTTTGGGGTACATAATGTGTCCAGAAGAGGAATAAGGCCGAAGCCAAGAAGAAGGAATCAAAGAAGAGGGCCTGGTAAATAAGTCAAAGATGAGCAAGGGATGGTGGTGGGAAAGGTGGGCTTCGGCCCAGCAGATCTCTCTCTTCCCCCTTTCACTCTCTTGCATATTTATTTAGGATTATATAGGACCATCACAGTTTAAAATACAAATTTACCTGCATTAGGTGAATCGTCCCACTGCATAGGCGTCCTCCCAAAGTCTCTGCACCATAATTCATAGAGAGAGGGTCCTAAGTTCTTCGCCACAGGATCTACAATTTCGTTAAAGGGGATTGCAGTGCTCTCCATCCCTATCTCTTCACCATAGTAGGTAACTTTCACCCCGGGAAGGACTCCACTCAAGAGGTTTATTCCATCAACCATTTCAGTCCCGTACATGTTGGGGAGCCTCTTCGAATCATGATTGCCTATCTGAACATCATGGATATGGAGTTTCCTTGAAACTATCCTTTTCATAGGTAACCTATGGGCTTTGTAGGTTGTAAATTCTAAAATTATTCAATTTCATTTCCTACTTATACTATTAAAAAATATATATATATAAATACAATTTAAATACTTATCACGGCTAAATATAAAGTAAAATCAAGGACGGATTACAAAATTTGGCACAGGTATTTTTAATATGTTCTAGAGTGTGTTTTACAACAGTTTTTTTAAAAGAAACTTACAAAAAGAACTTACTCAAAAGAAATGTACAATAAAATATGTATAATATCCAAATAAAAGCCAGTCAGAGTTTGTATTACCATTCTAAATATGAATTTGACAACATAGAACGCCAAAAATGTACATGAAATTATTATTTTTTAACAATGTAAGTGGGCAATGTGAGGATAAATTTAAAAGTTTATAATTAATTATTTGTTAAATGTTTTTTTATTTCTTAAATTTTCTCTTTCAGTACTGATTTTCATTACTTCAATAAAATAATAAATATACTTAAAATATAATTTATTTTTTTAATTACACTTGATTATAAATACTGTTTATTTTTATTGTGCATTCAAAACCGTTTGATCTGTGTTAGATATTGAAACATTTTTTGCAGCTTTAAACAATCCTTTAGTGCATTTAATCTATTTTTGTTAATGTAATAACACACCGATGCAAAAGGCTGAGGTATTGGTGTTGTAATTATTGATTTTCGTAACCAAAACGTGCAGGAATTTTCCCTATTAGTTAATATTATGAAATAGTCCTGTGGAAAGCTATAAAGTTTAACAGTTTTCGTTGATATTTAAATGACATTAAAGTATTTCGTTGTTAGCATGGGATTTGTAATATCTGTTTTTACTTGCAAAAAAACAATAATATGTCATAAAATGTATCCTTACAGTTTCAATATAATACAAGATATAATACAATTTACGTCAAAAAATCAATATATTTACCTACCACCCAATTTGGAGCACTATCCTTTGGCATTGATGACATCCACATGTCTATAATACTTTTTAAATCAGAAGCTTTAGTGTAGGGATTGCCAATAATAAGGAACCAGAAGTTAAATGGTATCTCTAGGCTTTGATTTACTGTTCCATAATATTCCATAGATACGTGAAGAGGAGCGTATATTTCCAGAAACATTACTCTGAAGGGTAAAAACAACAAAATTATACATTTATGAAAATAGTGCTACCTAATAGCAAAACTAAAAATATACCTTAACATTTTTGTCCACAGTAAAAAATATATTTTATTTCAAACATCTTTAAAATGTCTACGTTTTTAAGATTACAAACATAAAATACACTAAAGCAGCAACCACATTAGCCCGTTGGATGGTGGAAGAGCTTTAGCGTTGAATTGAACTGGGACATAGTAAAGCTGTTCATCGAATTGAATCATCGAAGCAAATGGACTATGATTGTATCTAAAATTAAATATTCGAAATAAAACTTAAAGCCATTCATGTATAGAATACACATACAATAATTGATATTATTTTCAACATAATTTATGTCCCACGTAATATTTCAGTACTCGCATAAGAGAAAAAATTAATTCCAAACTGTAGAAGACCACCTAAAGAAGGTACCTGCAAGACATGCCATACATTCCTTTTGTTTATTACAAATGTGAAGTTATAAATAGGAAGTAAAGAGGCAGGAGAGCTTGTATAGTTGATTTTTTTTTTCATTATCTCAGGAATTAGATACAAGGCAAATAACAAGGGGTTAAATAGTAGTTTATATATACAGGGTGTAACTGAAATAATGGGATGAAATAACTTCAGGAGGTTATTCTTGGGGTCAAATCAAACCAAAAAGTTCATATAAAATATATCCTAATGTGCACATGTTTTTACATGATAATGTTTTCTCAGCAACCATTAAATTTAGAGTGTTGAAATTTGGCACATACGTTATGCCGGTAATCTTCTATTTTAGAAAATGTGTTTTCAAAATTTCAAAATGGTGGCTAGCTAAAAACGTTGACGCTAAATTCTGTAAAAACTACAAGCTGATGAAAAAAAAAAAAAAAAAACTGAAGGACTGTAGGAAATGTTATTATAAAATTAATGATATCTTATTTATTGAAAACAAATAATAAATTCATAATTTGTGGTATATTTTTAAAATCTCATTACACTTGTAGGTTTATTCTAATTTTACTTAATTGTGGTAATCAAATTCAACATAAAATTACTTTTCACTATGCCACTATAAAATCAGCTGTTTTAGCTAACTGTTTATGACCTAGCATTATTTTTAATATTAAATAATCAATATTTAATTAATTTATATATAGCATAAATTAAATATTAATTTTAGTTATTTAACTAAATTGAAAAATCACTGCAATTATTTAGGCATATAAAAATATTGTATCACAGCTATACAGTTCATAAGCATTATAACGTGACCAAGTAAAATTGATTCTATAACCTCTGCAAGCTAAGAAATCGTTGTTTCTGAGAAAGTATATATACTTGTTTTGTTGAAAAATTAAAATTGTGAAACTAATATAAGTTATAGGAAACACAATTAGAAACCACATTAAAAAATACTTGTTAAAAATTTACAATTCTTTCAGTAATAAAAATGTAAATTTGATGCTCAGCGAAAACTAGTAAATATTCTGGTACTGTTTTTGTTCCAACAAGTATAACACTTTTTAAAACTTATAATTTAAGAAAATCATATGTATAACATAAAGTTAACTTAAGAAAACAATGATGTGATTTTATTGTTCATATGCCTCTTAGTTCATTATTAAATAACCTGCAAACTAGAATATACATTAAACTCTGTGTCGGCAGTAAGTGGACTGCGTGCAAGGACGGGATCGCTCTGCTCTGCTAACTGGTCACCCGTCGGCAGTAAGTGGACTGCGTGCAAGGACGGGATCGCTCTGTTCTGCTAACCGGTCACCCGTCGGCAGTAAGTGGACTACGTGCAAGGACGGGATCGCTCTGCTCTGCTAACCGATCACCCGTCCATCTTTGATAACATCTGCAACTTATCCTTTTGCCTCTGTCTAGTATTTTCTTGACTTACACAGATTTATTGTAAGATTGTCAGTAT
This sequence comes from Stictocephala bisonia, assembly GCA_035578905.1. Lineage (NCBI taxonomy): Eukaryota > Metazoa > Arthropoda > Insecta > Hemiptera > Membracidae > Stictocephala > Stictocephala bisonia. The sequence continues at coordinate 11,158 of JAQJVL010002243.1, forward strand.
CATGATTTTATTCGTCATTATAAACTATTCTCTTGAAAGACATGATACTGTTTAGTGTTACTGTATACATTCATTGTGATGCACATTTGAGAAAATAATATGTATCCTCTTAAAAGGGGCGCATTTTCTTAACGCCCAAATATTGTATTTTACCAAACATGTCACCAATTACATTATACTGCAAACTTACAGTTCCTTTCCATCCTCCACACCCCTGAGGTGTAGTAAGTCAGCCCAATCTCTCAACTGCTGAAAAGTTTCTGGTTGGTTAGTCATTGAGGTGTGGTTCACAGTGAACCAGTTTTCCCCGGTTTTCCCAGGGTACGGTTTCTCATCAGTAAAGTTGGCGTCTTCAAACAGATGGTCGGCAGCATCAATCCGGAATCCATCTATTCCTTTGTCTAACCAAAAGTACATAATATCCTGCAACATTAAAAAAACAAAGTTTTTTTATTCAAATAAATGATGTACATAATTTAATTAAAATATTCAATATCAATAGGGTTTATGCTTTAAAATTTAAAAATTAAATAACTATTTCATTTCAAATTACACGTACTTTTTTCCGTTTATTTTCCATTAATTCAGTACAACAACAACTACTTTTGTTGTTTCCGTTAATTCACAACCACTTGATAAATATTCTATTGGTTGAAAAACTGTTCCTCACTCATTTTTACGTCCACTGTGATATTCCTTATCCGGTAGTAATCCGATATCACTGGCCTCATCTGATCCCTTTCCAAGAACTTACACACGGAGAGCGCATTCACGTTAAGTTATTCATTGGATTTACCAGTTTGTGATTAACTTTATTGGCCACCTTACCTAACCGTAATTGCGATAAAATGTAGTGGTAGTGAAGTAACGGATAAGTAGTAGTAGTAGATTAACGGAAAAGGCCCATTTTTTCAACTAAACTATGTTTTCAGCAGATACTATGCTGATTTATTTATGTTATATATTGTATAGCTATTATGATCATCTATTAAAATAAAAGACAAATAAGAATTTAGTAATGTCAGGGCCACAATTAAATAATTTGTCATTTAGATACTTCACAATTGCCACTTTTATTTACAGTTCAGTTGCTCATTAATCCAACACTTAAGGAGATAACTCATACCACCGGTGACAGATTAAGGATTATTTTCTTTATCTGATTGTGTCAATTTTTTTAATTGTTATATGTATCGAAATAGTGTTACTTTTTTTAATGAAAATGAGACCGATCTCATTTTTAATTTTACTCTACCCATTCTCCATTGACTATGTGGAGAAACTTAAGTTGACAGCATGTACTAGCAAACTTTCAGAGATATTTTTAATAAATTTTATTTTTACAATAGGTACGTGATGGATGTTGAAACAGAAGTTGGTAATGATTTTCACATTTTTATAATAGTAAAACTAGTTTATGTACGATTTTCACGGGTAATACCAGTGGTCTCCCACTCTATCTCTCTTGATACACCTCTCTGACTTCCCCTTCAGCGCATGCTGATGTAACTAATAGTTGAAATATTAGTTCGCCAAACATTCGTCTGGGTGCTTGATTGAAATCAATCATAGTTAGATAGCAAGCCTGGCATGTATCTACAGCAAATTTCATGCCCTGGACAGTTTGTTTCTATATTCAGTGCCATCGGTAAATAAATCTACACATAGATTTTAGCTAATTTGTAAGAAGGATATGTACGTGATTTTATTTTATCAAACTTACAATCACATAGATAAACTCAAGCTATTGATTCCAATTGTAACCACGGATAGTAAAACAAGTTTTTTTTTTTCTTTTATTCCACTCATTTTATTTCAGAACTGTGACGTCATGTGAGATTTGTAATACCTACAGTGTTTAATTTCAGGTACTGAGATATGAACATCAGAACAAATGGTGATTATTTTGTACTAATTTTAACTAACTGTTTGTTACATTTAAGCAATGCTCACCGAAACGTTACCCACGACCATTGGGTTTCTGAAGTTGAGGTCGGGTTGGGATGGAGAAAACTGATGGAGGTAGAACTGTTGCCTTTCCTCACTCCATGTCCAGGCTGGGCCACCAAACACGCTCAGCTATAACGAAACATACACAAGCTGTTAGTTACTCAAACAGTTATTAAGACCATATATAACAATTTTTCTGAGGAGATATAACTAAATATATAATGTATTTCTACATATATGTAAATTGTAAACGTATACATACAATTAATAGTAATATAATGTAATAGTGTGCGTAAGCATCTGTTAACATTTTAACGTAATTTATTTATTATCTTTAACTAATTATATTTATTAATTAAATTTATTATTAAGTATAGTAACCTACTTAAATAATTTGCAAGAATTAAAAAATTCTACACATTTGTAAATATTTAGAAACTGTATACGTTTGGTGCTGTGCCAAGTATTTACAAATACTTTATTTATAAAACTGTACATGAAAAGAAATACAAATACAATGTGTAACCTCTACAACCTTATTTCTTGAGCTATATTTATTATTTATTAATTATTACAGCTGTTAGGCTACATAAAAAAAAACCCCACAATAATCTGCTAATTTGACACTAATGTAATTTTAATACAAAATAATCATAAATCATTGTTTATACATATATATATATATATATATATATATATATATATATATATATATATATATATATATATATATATATATATATATGTATAAACAATGATATATTATAACAATTAGAATACTTTACAGATTTTGTAAGTGACTACTTATCAAAAACACTAATAGATGATTTGGATTTCTCAAAAGAAATAATTTTGTACATTTAGAAACAAAATTTGTTATTATAACAAACGTCATCTGAGAAACATAAAAATCTTAGTGTTTGGTAAGAAATTAAAACATGATTCGAACTGAAAAGAGTAGTTACATTCTACTTTATGGCTGGAGAAATGCATATATTAAACGTACATGATGACTGGATACTCCAAAGAACTTATCATGATCTTGATTATTGTATAGTTTCAAAAAGTGTATCAGATAATCCTTCCTTTATCCCCTAACTTATAATATAAATGGGAAATTATTTTCAGCTTACATTATCATTCTGATCTAGATGGTGTTTATTTATTTATTTTTTTATTTATTAATTCAGACGGCAATACACCATTTTACAAGTTGAAACAGTTGAGGTAACAACACAGTAAAGGTGACAAACATTTCAATAAATAACTAAAAATTATAAAAAGTAAGTGGTATCATGCAAGTGTACAATGCAAACAGAAGAGCAACCGGAAAAAAAATCTGTCCTCACAGTAATGGTCAACTGTAAAGGTATTGGTTAAGTTAAGCTAATCAAACAATAACAAGCATTCATCGGATAGCAAAAGACAACAAAATAAAGATATAGCAATAAAGACACAACAATAAAGATAACAATAACTACCAAAATCACTCACCATAATACATAAATAGCAATAGTAAAATCATAATAATGTAACTGATAACAACTAATAATCTAATAGAACTATGCACATCATACAACCAAGCAAGTTGACAAACAAAATATTTATTCCTGTAAAAAACTCTATAACAAGAAAGGGATTGTTTCAAGAACAACAAAATTGTATATGTTTGTAGTAAAACAGTTTGCAGCCTTATCACCATTACAGTAATCTCAGATGAACATGTTCGTATGATATTAAGAAATTTGATCCTCTTTGAAATTCATATTAGGAATTGAAATTTGTATTCATAATAAATAAAAACTTCTAAGCAATAAATCCAAACTTACTTTTAAAAAAATATACTAAGAATATGGGCCAAGTCATAAAATAATATTGATATTAAAATAATTGCTGTACTCGGTGGGGGCTACACACTCTAAACCCCACAGTAACTTGGAAAAACTGAGAAAATATTTTTTTGTGGAAAATCTGATACCATTTTAACACCCTAGTTCTAGTTTAGTAATTTCTTATGCAATTATTAGTAAAGTTGTCTGTTAACTACATAATTAATTATATTTTGTACTGGATTAAGGTATTCTTGTAGTCTCTATATACCCAATATAATTATAGTTTGCTAACAAACATGATAAGATAATACTGAAACACGTAAATACGTCGGTAACCCATATGATCCTAAGATAAAAATGGTCTACTAAAGAAAGCCAGTGATACCTAATTTGTTCGTAAGTGGCTACTTAACTGATCAAAGGTTACCAAAAAGTACAGAAGAAAATGTTATTATTTTATTAAAATTAATTACTAATGGTTGCTTAATTTATCAGCATAAACTTTAAACCTTACATCCTTCCTTGGTAGTACATATATTTAATATTTAAATATTAGGCGTAAGTAAGCAAATAGAATAGCATGCTCACATACCCAGTTGTTGGGGAGGTTGGGCTTGCCATTCTCTGTAGTTCTGTTTCCATCATGCCAGACATAGAAGTCCTTGTAGTACTTATGAAGAGGGTGTGATGTATTGACAGAGTACTGGAACCAGACGTGTTGGTCACTGGTGTGATTGGGCACAAAGTCCAGTACCAACTTAACCCCTATTAAAACATGATTTTATTCCGAGAACTATATCGATAAACTTGTATGACATTTAATAATTATAACACAGTATAAAATATTTTTTGCGTTATCTTTAGCCATTTTAAATGTAGCCATATTTTAGCCATTTAATATTAAATGTTTGCATATGTTTTAAATATTTAAGTAAACATTTTAAACCAGTTATAACAGATTTTAACTCCAAATAATTTTTAAACAAAAAATCATTCAAACGTATTATTTGGTGTTTTTTTTTAATTTGCTCAAGATACATCATTGGTTATTTTTTCTGTGTGGTAGAGTACTTTCAAAGAATATGGAGTCATTTGGTTTAAGCCATTCTTGAGTTATGATTTTTGTTGTTTTGTAAACATAAAAAATACATATTGGGAAACACTCAACGAAGTGGATTTGAAAAAAAGCAAGCATCGATAATTTCTTGCTTTAATTAGGAGTGTATTCTGAGAGTTACAGGCAGGGGAAATGTTTTGTATCTACATTTACACGCTGCTACTAATATATATGTACGTTCTCAGGCTTCAGGTGGATCTACTGACTAAATAAAACTATACGTAGAGAGCACTTTTATTGATCTGTTAATCGATATAAACATAATTAAATATGAACAATATGGAGACTTATACAACTTCCTTTACAAAATGTTTATAGATAATTAAAATTTTAGTTGAGTTCAAATACCACCTACCCTAAAGTGATTTGTTGGATTTTAAATACTTATAGGAAAGGAATTTTATTACAATTATGTAAGAAACTATGTCAAGTTAATTTTATATATATATATATATATTATATATATATATATATATATATATATATATATATATATATATATATATATATATAATATTATGATTTAGACATACAGATATAAATATTTTTCAAATTGAGTGTGTGGTCACACAACTTTGGAAGAAGAATTATGGTAACATTTCTTAATAACAATTTCACATCTCCATTTTTAATTTTTGAGACACTTATTTGATACTTAAAAAGTATATTATAGTGAATTAATAAATTTTTTTCTTGTAAAAGAAACGAAAATTCGAAAAAAGTGTTTTCAATTTCGATTTATCAGTATAGAGGGATGATTAGATTTACAAAAATTATAAATTTAAAATTTGTAATATTGATTTAATTCGATCGTATACAAGACCAAATAAAACTAGTAATTAAGTAGCAGCACAGTTCCAAGCCCAGCCTATTACTTCAGTGGCAGCAGTTACATTTATTTTATCATAAAAAATTACAATACAGTTAATAATTATGAATTTATTATAATTTGAATATTATAGTTACTCTGTTGTTAGCAGAATATATACTCCTTGATCCTATCGGTGTGAACCCTTCTTACATAAAATACCTGTTTTCTTAAGTGATAACATTAGAAGAAGCCTTCGAGTCTTTCCTCGAAAATTTAAAGAAAAAAAAAAAAACGGTGCCAATATATACTGACTGCACCTATGCGTGAGAGATGCACGGAGTAGTGGGTGTGAGTTAGAGTACAACTCTTCTCCCACTAAGTTATTCCATTGTAAATTGTAATGGGAATTAGGAAGACAGTGTGCCACAGGGCAACAGCGTAGAACTAAGCTCCACCTACTACATCAATGGCAACAGTGAAAATAGTTAGTTTTTATTAATACCAACAAATCAAGCTCAGGCTAGCATCTGATGCACAGCAGTTCAGTGGTGGACCTCCGCTGCTTAAGTCTCTAAATGCACTAGAAATAATGTGCAGGTAATTTTATGTCTGGCCCAAATACAACTAACTACCTTAAGCTAGCGAAAGACTAGATCATGTAATGGTCTTTAGCGTACGTGCTAGTAGTTATATTTACTTCTATTTAACCTTCATACAACACTTAAATGTCAATTCGTTCATAATAAAATAAATCAACGTTTTACGATATCTAAATATTAAATTAAAACTATTTTTTATTATTTGGATGTACATGATAATTTGTACTTTCGTATTAAATTATTTGATCACGGTGATCTGATTAGTGATTAATATTATTAATTTTTCATTACTAAGATATTGGTCGTTAGATATGGACGGATTAGAAGGGCAAATGAGTAACTATAGTTCCTATATACAAAAAAAAATCAATAAAAGCCCAATAGCCAGGACAACTATGTAACCTACATTCTTACGTGAGATACAAACTTTATATTTTCGATAGAATTTTCATATAAGTGACATTCTTATACTCGGTGTTATTCCCTACACAGAATCCAAACTTTACCTACCAATCAACACAGACTTCCCAGCATTCTCCCGTAGTATTCACATTGGTAGCATCCATTGAGTGAAGGCCATGTCAATATTAAGAGCACCAAGCATAACGCCTACAATTTCCACAATACTGTGTCCCCGATTACAGTACTGCACTACTAGTGACGACTTAACACTGAGTATTTACATTCCCAGTTGCAGCACCGCACTACTAGTGCCGACTTAACAGTGAGTATTTACATCCCCGGTTGCAGCACTGCACCACTAGTGACGACTTTAACACTGAGTATTTACATCCCCGTTTACAGCACTGCACTACTAGTGCCCACTTAACACTGAGTATCTACATCCCTTATTACAGTTCTGCATTGCTAGTGCCGACTTATTAATCAGTATTTACATCCCCGGTTACTACAGTGCATTACTAGTGTCCCCTTAACACTGAGTATTTACATCCCCGGTTACATCACTGCACTACTCGTGCCCACCTAACACTGAGTATTTACATCCCCGGTTACAGCACTGCACTTCTAGTGCCCACTTAACACTGAGTATCTACATCCCTTATTACAGTTCTGCATTACTAGTGCCGACTTAATAATCAGTATTTACATCCCCGGTTACTACAGTGCACTACTAGTGCCCCCTTAACACTGAGTATTACATCCCCGGTTACAGCACTGCACTTCTAGTGCCGACTTAATAATCAGTTTTGTTTTTGAAATTTGTTAATGATGGAGTATCATATGAGAGAGACAAAGGTAGTTGTACATTTGCCATCATTATGTGAAAATTACCAATCACGACGTTTTGATTTGGTAAAACCCAAACCTTTTTCAAGTGCTAAATTACATCTACACAAACATGTTATAAAACTACGTTCTTAAACTAATAAACTTATCTACTTTAATAATTATCTACATTTTTACCTAGATCCTAGAATGGGGTACAACAAAATCAACTTATACTAAATATAAAATATTAACAGGGTTAAATTAATATAACCAATTAGGCGCTGTCAAGGTCACGATATCAACAAAAAAAGTGTTAAAACACAATTAAAATTAATATTCAAATCAGACTGAAATAAGATTACATTAACTAATCATGAATATATGGTACCTGAAAAACACTATTAATTTAAAATAACATTCAACATGCACAGAAATGATATATATGACTCGGAAGGGCTGAGACTACTATTACAATTACATTTTACTATTACAATTACATATTAACCTGAAAAGACACAAAGATTTTAACTTAATCAAGACACTAAACTTTCAGAATGTACCAAACTGCCAATCAACGTAATAATGGAACTTTTATAGCTTTGCACTGAATGTAATCACTTTGAAATATAAGGTCAAATATACCGCCAGGATGATGGTATGGCAATGGGTTCCCCACTATCACCTATTTTCGCCAATATCTACATGGAAGAGTTTGAGGAACAAGCAGTTACTTCCTCAAATCTCAAACCTAAGGTTTGGCTTACGTACGTGGACGACAGATTTGTCTGCTGGAGTCACGGTGAACAAAATTTAGAAGAATTTTTAAAACACTTGAACAATGTTTCACCCACAATTAAATTCACCATGGAAAAAGAAGTAAACAATAAATTATCATTTTTGGATGTAAATGTAGCAAAAACCAAAAATGGCATTAAAACATCAGTCTACAGAAAACAAACTCACACTGGCAAATACCTCAATATCAATTCTAACCACCCACAAACTGTTAAAGAAGGCGTAGCCTTCTCTCTCTTTGATAGGGCCCGAGCCATATGCTCAGACAAAACTAAACTAGATAATGAACTAAAAAATGTTTCCAAAGATCTAATAAACAATGGCTACCCTCAGTCTCTCATAAACAAATAAGAAAACGCAAACAAACACCTACTGACTCAGAAAAGTCAAAAGCATTCATGTCCATTCCATATACGCCTAACCTTTCAGAAAAAATCAGACACATAGCTAGGAAATACAAAATCAGAACATCATTCAACACACAAAACACATTAAGACATTCTTTAACTAAAACTAAACCAAAGAATGAGGAGCCATCCTCCAAAAATGTAGTATATTGCAATACTTGTGAATGCAATGAAAAATACATAGGGGAAACAAAGAGACCACTGCAAGTTAGGCTAAAAGAACACAAAAATAACATTAAAAAAGGAGACACTACACATTTTAAATTAGCTGAACAAGCCTGGAACAATGAACACAGATTTAACTGGGATAACACTAAAATACTTCACAGGGAACCACATTTTTTTAAACGTAAATTCATCGAAGGTGCCTTTATGAAACTAAATAATGAACAATTAATCAGTCAAAGTAGCATAGCAGTTAGACCCATTTGGGTTCCTTTACTTAAAATACACTTGATAAAAAGTTCAATACACTCATGACATCATCTAACCAGAATCCTACACCACCTGCACCTACAACAATTAAACACCCCATGAGTCTACGGCCCCGTCCCCATCCCCGTACCTGAGTTACCGCATTTTTGGCGATCTCGGAGCGTACGTCCCTGACCTCATCAGTCTGTGTATGGTTGTTGTGAAGTGTAGTGTGTATGTTTGTCTTATCCCGTGTTTTATCACCTTGGAGGGAACTTCGTAGACACTGCATTTGGATTGTATCATCCTCACTTCGTGCCTGGGACGTCTATACGCCATCACTGCGGGTCGTACGATTTCATCATTTTTGTAATATTTGATTATTGTATTGTTTAATTCCTAATAATTGTTGTCTTTTCAGGTTAAAATCTAATTGTAATAGTTAATTAGATTGGATAATAGCCTCAGTCCTACCGAGTGACATATATATTTTTTTTGTGCATGTTTAGTGTTATTTTAAATTAATATAGTTTTTCAGTTACCATATATTTATTTTATTTATGATTAGTTAATGTAATCTTATTTCAGTCTGATTTGAATAATAATTTAATTGGGTTTTAACATTTTTTCGTTGATATCGTGACCTTGGCAGCGCCAAATGGGTCATATTAATTTAACCCTGTTAACATTTTTACAATTAGTAGAAGTTCATTTTGTTGTATCCCATTCTACGTTCTAGGTTAAAATGTAGATTATTGTTAAAGTAAATTAGTTTAAGATCGTAGTTATATAACATGTTTGTGTAGATGTAATTTAGTTTTTTGCACTTGAAAAAGATTTGGGTTTTACCAAATCGAAACGTCGTGATTGGTAATTTTAACGTAATGATGGCAAATGTCCAACTACCTTTGTCTACCTCATTTAATAATCAGTATTTACATCCCCGGTTACTACAGTACACTACTAGTGCCGACTTAACACTCAGTATTTACATCCCCGGTTACAGTTCTGCACTACTAGTGCCGACTTAACACTCAGTATCTACATCCCTGGTTACAGTTCTGCACTACTAGTGCCAACTTAACACTCAGTATTTACATCCCTGGTTACAGCGCTGCACTACTAGTGCCGACTTAACACTCAGTATCTACATCCCTGGTTACAGTTCTGCACTACTAGTGCCGACTTAACACTCAGTATTTACATCCCTGGTTACAGCGCTGCACTACTAGTGCCGACTTAACACTCAGTATCTACATCCCTGGTTACAGTTCTGCACTACTAGTGCCGACTTAACACTCAGTATCTACATCCCTGGTTACAGTTCTGCACTACTAGTGCCGACTTAACACTCAGTATTTACATCCCCGGTTACAATTCTGCACTACTAGTGCCGACTTAACACTCAGTATCTACATCCCTGGTTACAGTTCTGCACTACTAGTGCCGACTTAACACTGAGCCTCTACACTGAAAATAATGCTATACATATGAGCTGATAGCCAAATTTTTCTCTTCAAATAAATCCATAAAAACATCGTATAAACTAAAAATATGTAAGTCACCAACAATAAACAAATATTCCCTAAATAAACCATGCAACTATTAATATATGTATTTTTTTAAAGATAAATTATCACAAGGTTCATTTTGTTCTGTGTTTTTCTTCAGTAATTCATTACAAAATACTTTATTTATATTGCCTTAAAATTTATAGTTATTGCAAATAGGCAAAATTGTAAGATATACAAATACACAACTTACTTACCTAGACTTCTCAGTTTTGCCAATAGAGCTTCAAAGTCATCCATAGTTCCGAAAATCCTCTCTATTTCAGTGAAACTTGATATATCGTAACCAAAGTCCACCATAGGAGACTTGAAGATGGGAGTCAACCATATTGCATCAACCCCGAGCTCCTTGAAGTACTCTGCTTTCTCAAGTATCCCTGTGCGTCAATGTTGACCAGCGTAAATTAATAAAGAATAGATAAACTATTATGCTTCATGAATATTAATAATATTGTAAAACCCAGTTGAAAATCTGTAAAATATAGTGGTCTGTAAAACATGAGTCGAAACTCAAAAATATGAAGTAAAAATCCTTAATAAATATACTACAGCAACCAAAGCTCTCTCTGCAACAAGTTATTTAATATTCTCAAATAAAATATTATTTAATCTAATAATTTATACATAAATAATAAAAAATTTTTAAATAAGTGTGCAGATAGTAAAATGATCAAAATTAAATAAAATAAAAATTATATCCTAAAATTGCCAACCAGTTGGCTTGAAATTGAAGGTATGACTAGGAAGATTTTGGTACTAATTAATTATGAAATTGTTGTTATAACTGATAAATAACTGTATTAAAGAGTAAGGTTGTTCTTAGAGCAGAATCAATGCACGTAAATAGGAACACAATATTGTATTCATTCTGTTCTTTATGCGATTTAGTATTTTAATAACTTTAAGAACTATACCATACTTGTTCGTAAAGTGTCTAGTATTATAACAAAGGTCGTTGGCTCTTTGTTTTCCACTTCTTAAGCTAGATATCGTCTTTTCGATTTCAGATGGATAGTGGTATTAATTCTGCAAAATCAGAAAGTAACTGTCCCGTTTACATTAACTTAAATTATACGAACATTTTAGTTTTGAATGATTCTCAGCCTCTACAATTGATATTTGAAAAACCTTTGAATACTTGTTGAGCTTTTAAAAGCCTTTGGGGTTATTAAACCCTATTCTCTTACCAAATATTTTAACCTTTTAGAATAATAACTAGGAATTTATTATTTTTCTTCATTTATTTTTAAGTATTCTTGTTTTGAAATTTTATTTTAAATCTTAAGTATAGCAGCACTCTTTATATTTTTTACTATTCATAAAAATCCAATTCATTAAATTATTTGTAGTTAAACACAAATTTTGTAGCTTTTGAATTGTAGTTTTAATTATAATATTATTGATTCAACAAAATTTGCTTTATAGAACCTTAAATGTAATGTTTAGTAGTCTGTTATATTTATAATAATGATATATAAGTTTCAGTATATAGTATATTAATAATGTAGGTACCAGGGATATTATTTAAACGATAATATTTCTCATTGACAATGATTGAAAATACGATCGGAATAAAAAAATGTTTAATGAAGTTTATGACATAAGTGTTTTATTTTTAATTTGTATATTTACATAATCTATAGTCGTAAATCCGATTTTATTGTTTTAATTTATTTTAGTTTAATGATAACATAAAATATTTAATCCACCTACATTTCCACAGAAAACTAAATTGTTAAATACGGTATATATTTATAGAGCTAAATGCCATAGAATAAAAATTATATTATACTTTTTTCACTTTATAAGAGAAACTAACAGTTCTTCCTGTTACCATTGTTTTAAACAACATTTATTATTAAATATTGACTTACCAAAATAATTAAATACAGAAAGAAAATTAAAAGATTCTGTCAAATATGGACGTACGGTGAATAATAAATCGTTAACAACCTAACTTTATATGATTAATGTGCACAATAATTTTATAAATTATCCTTTATGCATTTACTTTAGGTAAGTTATATTTTGAGTTTCATTTTGGTTGAGTTCAAAGACCACTAAACATACAAAGATAATCTTTTAAGTGAACGCATTTTTAAGCGTGCTTTTACTAACTTTTAATAACAAAATGTAATCAATAATGTCATATTAATTTAAATTTTTATTTTTATTGTGGATATACTATTCGAATTTAGGAATTCAGCACCCAACAATTGTAAAAATTGGGCTCTTTGTTTTATAAATATGAAACAAAATAGGCGTTAATATTCTCTCAATAAATTATTATATATTCCTTTTCTTATAGAGTTTTGATACCAGTCGTGAAAGTTGTTTCTATATCTTGTTCTGAAATTTGTACCTGTAATTTTTGTAAAAAATGTTAATCCAAACATATTTAGGTACATTGGATAATAAATCAGTATACAAACCTCGGAGATCACCTATACCATCACCATCACTGTCCTTAAAAGATCGAGGAAACACCTCGTAGAATGTAGCAGTCTTCCACCAGGGAAGTAGATCCCGAGCACTTACACCGGCCAAATAGAGGATTGTGAAAACACAGCTCCATGACATTGTGCCAGTGACAACTGGCCTCGACTGATCGATCGAATAGAGCCTCTTGGTGATTTAGATAACTAATCACCTTTATTGGTTTATTGCTACAATTAGTAATTTACAACTCACGATAACTCAGATATACGATCGACTTCTTGAGAATAGTGTCTTAAGATAGTTTTAGGGACTCGATAACGAAATTAAGAAAAAAATTATTCCATACAACTCATAGCTGTGTGTAGATAAGACGGGCGACGATCATATGTGCATCTGTTTATATGGTCATTAGTCTGTAAAAACAAGACTTAGAGTATTACAAATTACTATATCATATAATTATTGGTTATACCAGTCCAATGATAACATTTCAATCCACCCAAAACTTGCTGTGAGGTGGATTAAAATCCCTCTGGTATAAAAAAGGTGAGCGTGGTTTGCCGATATCCATCACAATAATAGTTGTGCATTTTGTACTTATTTTGCAAATGTTTGCACATATATTGCTATATTTTCAAATTGTTATTTTACTCTAGTAAGTTTGTGCATTTTGGCCTTGTATTTTAATATATATTAGTGCATTTTGTACTTGTATTGTAATATATTAGTGATGTTTGACATTCACTTGTACTGTATTAATTAATCAGAATAATCCAATGCCGGGATTTTAATCCACGCAACATGTGTTTAAAAACAACTTTTAGGGATGTGCTATGATTTTTATAGATGTAATATTTATTAGTTTATTATTAAGACACCAATCGTGAAGATAAAGGTCAAAGAAGGGTGAATGTGAGTTGTGAGTATGGATTAAGGAGTAGTTTTATCGAGTAGTCATTGTTACCAAGGTCGATAATTCCTTTGAAAGAGCCATTTTACTATTAGCCCATAAGCCAATGCATTTTTACAGAACATACATATACAGGGTGCTACTGAAATAATTGGACAAACTTTAAGAGGTTGTCCCTGCGGTAAAAACAAACAAAAAGTTGTTCTAAAGATATGTTCTAATCTGTACCGTTTTCTGTCTGTTTTCCATCTCTGTTTTTGACAATATAATTCCTTTCTCAGCAACCATAACAGGTAGAGTATTGAAATTTTGCACATACGCTATACTAGTAATATTATATTACAGAACAAAATTAAAAACAAAATCATAGGTGAATTTCAAAATGGCGGCTAGTTAAAAACCGTGACGTTAAATGCCATGAAAACTACACTATGTATAAAAAATTACAAAGATAACAAATTGTAGGAAATATAATTATAAAACTAACGATACCTTATTTATTGAAAACAAATAAGAAGTGCATAATTTGTCGTATTTTATTTGATCTGATTACCCTTGAAGTGTTGTTTTTCGTCAGTTTTACAATCAATAGTTCTGAAATGTATCACTTTTGACTTTTTTTTATAAGGATCTAGTTTTTATGGAATTTAACGTAAAAGTTTTTACCTCGCCATCATTTAGTAATATATGGACGATTTTTAAAAGATGTTTTTCTATAATAGAATATATAGTTTATGTGTCAACACTTTAATGGTTGCTTTTTGGTTGGTCTTTAATGATTTCTGATAAAACAATTATAACTTAAAAAAACACAGATGGACAGACAGACAGAAAACTGTGCATATTAGAGCGTATGTTTACAAGAATTGTTCGGTTTGTTTTCACTCCAGGAAAAACCTCCTGCAGTTTGACAAAGTATTTCAGTTACACCCTGTATATGTACCAATAAAAACCTGATGGCTGTGTCACATATCCTTCCTACACAGTTGTATGGATCTAGAGGCTCCTCCTACCAAAATACATATATACATTTCGAATAAAGTGTTATTTCCTTGTTAGTAATGTATTAAGTTAGTTTTTTTAATTTAGTGTTATTACAATACTAAACTATCAAGTTAACTTCTAAGTAACATCAGTAATTTTTTATAATCATCTTACGACTTGATAGACACCATAAAAATGGTAAATGTAACAATTTATGTAGGTTGTGTCAAACAAGTTTAAAACTGTGGAGAAATACAGTACAAACAGAACTTGAACTTCTAAGTGAACGTGTGTCGGTGATCAGCTTAACACATCACATACCGGCAATGCTAAGTGAACGTGTATCGGTGATCAGCTTAACACATCACATACCGGCAATGCTAAGTGAACGTATATCGGTGATCAACTTAACACATCACATACCGGCAATGCTAAGTGAACGTGTGTCGGTGATCAGCTTAACACATCACATACCGGCAATGCTAAGTGAACGTGTGTCGGTGATCAGCTTAACACATCACATACCGGCAATGCTAAGTGAACGTATATCGGTGATCAACTTAACACATCACATACCGGCAATGCTAAGTGAACGTGTGTCGGTGATCAGCTTAACACATCACATACCGGCAATGCTAAGTGAACGTGTGTCGGTGATCAGCTTAACACATCACATACCGGCAATGCTAAGTGAACGTGTGTCGGTGATCAGCTTAACACATCACATACCGGCAATGCTAAGTGAACGTGTGTCGGTGATCAGCTTAACACATCACATACCGGCAATGCTAAGTGAACGTATATCGGTGATCAACTTAACACATCACATACCGGCAATGCTAAGTGAACGTGTGTCGGTGATCAGCTTAACACATCACATACCGGCAATGCTAAGTGAACGTATATCGGTGATCAACTTAACACATCACATACCGGCAATGCTAAGTGAACGTGTGTCGGTGATCAGCTTAACACATCACATACCGGCAATGCTAAGTGAACGTGTGTCGGTGATCAGCTTAACACATCACATACCGGCAATGCTAAGTGAACGTGTATCGGTGATCAGCTTAACACATCACATACCGGCAATGCTAAGTGAACGTGTATCGGTGATCAGCTTAACAAATCACATACCGGCAATGCTAAGTGAACGTGTATCGGTGATCAACTTAACACATCACATACCGGCAATGCTAAGTGAACGTGTATCGGTGATCAACTTAACACATCACATACCGGCAATGCTAAGTGAACGTGTGTCGGTGATCAGCTTAACACATCACATACCGGCAATGCTAAGTGAACGTGTATCGGTGATCAGCTTAACACATCACATACCGGCAATGCTAAGTGAACGTGTGTCGGTGATCAGCTTAACACATCACATACCGGCAATGCTAAGTGAACGTGTATCGGTGATCAGCTTAACACATCACATACCGGCAATGCTAAGTGAACGTGTATCGGTGATCAACTTAACACATCACATACCGGCAATGCTAAGTGAACGTGTATCGGTGATCAGCTTAACACATCACATACCGGCAATGCTAAGTGAACGTGTGTCGGTGATCAGCTTAACACATCACATACCGGCAATGCTAAGTGAACGTATATCGGTGATCAACTTAACACATCACATACCGGCAATGCTAAGTGAACGTGTGTCGGTGATCAGCTTAACACATCACATACCGGCAATGCTAAGTGAACGTGTATCGGTGATCAACTTAACACATCACATACCGGCAATGCTAAGTGAACGTGTATCGGTGATCAGCTTAACACATCACATACCGGCAATGCTAAGTGAACGTGTGTCGGTGATCAGCTTAACACATCACATACCGGCAATGCTAAGTGAACGTGTGTCGGTGATCAACTTAACACATCACATACCGGCAATGCTAAGTGAACGTGTATCGGTGATCAGCTTAACACATCACATACCGGCAATGCTAAGTGAACGTGTATCGGTGATCAACTTAACACATCACATACCGGCAATGCTAAGTGAACGTGTATCGGTGATCAACTTAACACATCACATACCGGCAATGCTAAGTGAACGTGTATCGGTGATCAACTTAACACATCACATACCGGCAATGCTAAGTGAACGTGTATCGGTGATCAACTTAACACATCACATACCGGCAATGCTAAGTGAACGTGTGTCGGTGATCAGCTTAACACATCACATACCGGCAATGCTAAGTGAACGTGTATCGGTGATCAACTTAACACATCACATACCGGCAATGCTAAGTGAACGTGTATCGGTGATCAGCTTAACACATCACATACCGGCAATGCTAAGTGAACGTGTATCGGTGATCAACTTAACACATCACATACCGGCAATGCTAAGTGAACGTGTATCGGTGATCAACTTAACACATCACATACCGGCAATGCTAAGTGAACGTGTGTCGGTGATCAACTTAACACATCACATACCGGCAATGCTAAGTGAACGTGTGTCGGTGATCAACTTAACACATCACATACCGGCAATGCTAAGTGAACGTGTATCGGTGATCAACTTAACACATCACATACCGGCAATGCTAAGTGAACGTGTATCGGTGATCAGCTTAACACATCACATACCGGCAATGCTAAGTGAACGTGTATCGGTGATCAACTTAACACATCACATACCGGCAATGCTAAGTGAACGTGTATCGGTGATCAACTTAACACATCACATACCGGCAATGCTAAGTGAACGTGTATCGGTGATCAGCTTAACACATCACATACCGGCAATGCTAAGTGAACGTGTATCGGTGATCAACTTAACACATCACATACCGGCAATGCTAAGTGAACGTGTGTCGGTGATCAACTTAACACATCACATACCGGCAATGCTAAGTGAACGTGTGTCGGTGATCAACTTAACACATCACATACCGGCAATGCTAAGTGAACGTGTATCGGTGATCAACTTAACACATCACATACCGGCAATGCTAAGTGAACGTGTATCGGTGATCAGCTTAACACATCACATACCGGCAATGCTAAGTGAACGTGTGTCGGTGATCAACTTAACACATCACATACCGGCAATGCTAAGTGAACGTGTGTCGGTGATCAACTTAACACATCACATACCGGCAATGCTAAGTGAACGTGTGTCGGTGATCAACTTAACACATCACATACCGGCAATGCTAAGTGAACGTGTATCGGTGATCAGCTTAACACATCACATACCGGCAATGCTAAGTGAACGTGTGTCGGTGATCAACTTAACACATCACATACCGGCAATGCTCAGTGAACGTGTGTCGGTGATCAACTTAACACATCACATACCGGCAATGCTAAGTGAACGTGTGTCGGTGATCAACTTAACACATCACATACCGGCAATGCTAAGTGAACGTGTGTCGGTGATCAACTTAACACATCACATACCGGCAATGCTAAGTGAACGTGTGTCGGTGATCAACTTAACACATCACATACCGGCAATGCTAAGTGAACGTGTGTCGGTGATCAACTTAACACATCACATACCGGCAATGCTAAGTGAACGTGTGTCGGTGATCAACTTAACACATCACATACCGGCAATGCTAAGTGAACGTGTATCGGTGATCAGCTTAACACATCACATACCGGCAATGCTAAGTGAACGTGTGTCGGTGATCAACTTAACACATCACATACCGGCAATGCTAAGTGAACGTGTATCGGTGATCAGCTTAACACATCACATACCGGCAATGCTAAGTGAACGTGTGTCGGTGATCAACTTAACACATCACATACCGGCAATGCTAAGTGAACGTGTGTCGGTGATCAACTTAACACATCACATACCGGCAATGCTAAGTGAACGTGTGTCGGTGATCAACTTAACACATCACATACCGGCAATGCTAAGTGAACGTGTATCGGTGATCAGCTTAACACATCACATACCGGCAATGCTAAGTGAACGTGTGTCGGTGATCAACTTAACACATCACATACCGGCAATGCTAAGTGAACGTGTGTCGGTGATCAACTTAACACATCACATACCGGCAATGCTAAGTGAACGTGTGTCGGTGATCAACTTAACACATCACATACCGGCAATGCTAAGTGAACGTGTATCGGTGATCAACTTAACACATCACATACCGGCAATGCTAAGTGAACGTGTATCGGTGATCAGCTTAACACATCACATACCGGCAATGCTAAGTGAACGTGTATCGGTGATCAGCTTAACACATCACATACCGGCAATGCTAAGTGAACGTATATCGGTGATCAACTTAACACATCACATACCGGCAATGCTAAGTGAACGTGTATCGGTGATCAACTTAACACATCACATACCGGCAATGCTAAGTGAACGTGTATCGGTGATCAGCTTAACACATCACATACCGGCAATGCTAAGTGAACGTATATCGGTGATCAACTTAACACATCACATACCGGCAATGCTAAGTGAACGTGTATCGGTGATCAGCTTAACACATCACATACCGGCAATGCTAAGTGAACGTGTATCGGTGATCAGCTTAACACATCACATACCGGCAATGCTAAGTGAACGTGTGTCGGTGATCAGCTTAACACATCACATACCGGCAATGCTAAGTGAACGTGTATCGGTGATCAACTTAACACATCACATACCGGCAATGCTAAGTGAACGTGTATCGGTGATCAACTTAACACATCAAATACCGGCAATGCTAAGTGAACGCGTGTCGGTGATCAACTTAACACATCACATACCGGCAATGCTAAGTGAACGTGTGTCGGTGATCAACTTAACACATCACATACCGGCAATGCTAAGTGAACGCGTGTCGGTGATCAGCTTAACACATCACATACCGGCAATGCTAAGTGAACGTGTATCGGTGATCAACTTAACACATCACATACCGGCAATGCTAAGTGAACGCGTGTCGGTGATCAGCTTAACACATCACATACCGGCAATGCTAAGTGAACGTGTATCGGTGATCAACTTAACACATCACATACCGGCAATGCTAAGTGAACGCGTGTCGGTGATCAACTTAACACATCACATACCGGCAATGCTAAGTGAACGTGTGTCGGTGATCAACTTAACACATCACATACCGGCAATGCTAAGTGAACGCGTGTCGGTGATCAGCTTAACACATCACATACCGGCAATGCTAAGTGAACGTGTATCGGTGATCAACTTAACACATCACATACCGGCAATGCTAAGTGAACGCGTGTCGGTGATCAGCTTAACACATCACATACCGGCAATGCTAAGTGAACGCGTGTCGGTGATCAACTTAACACATCACATACCGGCAATGCTAAGTGAACGTGTATCGGTGATCAACTTAACACATCACATACCGGCAATGCTAAGTGAACGTGTATCGGTGATCAACTTAACACATCACATACCGGCAATGCTAAGTGAACGCGTGTCGGTGATCAGCTTAACACATCACATACCGGCAATGCTAAGTGAACGTGTGTCGGTGATCAGCTTAACACATCACATACCGGCAATGCTAAGTGAACGTGTATCGGTGATCAACTTAACACATCACATACCGGCAATGCTAAGTGAACGTGTGTCGGTGATCAACTTAACACATCACATACCGGCAATGCTCAGTGAACGTGTGTCGGTGATCAACTTAACACATCACATACCGGCAATGCTAAGTGAACGTGTGTCGGTGATCAACTTAACACATCACATACCGGCAATGCTAAGTGAACGTGTATCGGTGATCAACTTAACACATCACATACCGGCAATGCTAAGTGAACGTGTGTCGGTGATCAACTTAACACATCACATACCGGCAATGCTAAGTGAACGTGTGTCGGTGATCAACTTAACACATCACATACCGGCAATGCTAAGTGAACGTGTGTCGGTGATCAACTTAACACATCACATACCGGCAATGCTAAGTGAACGTGTGTCGGTGATCAACTTAACACATCACATACCGGCAATGCTAAGTGAACGTGTATCGGTGATCAGCTTAACACATCACATACCGGCAATGCTAAGTGAACGTGTATCGGTGATCAACTTAACACATCACATACCGGCAATGCTAAGTGAACGTGTATCGGTGATCAGCTTAACACATCACATACCGGCAATGCTAAGTGAACGTGTGTCGGTGATCAGCTTAACACATCACATACCGGCAATGCTAAGTGAACGTGTGTCGGTGATCAACTTAACACATCACATACCGGCAATGCTAAGTGAACGTGTGTCGGTGATCAACTTAACACATCACATACCGGCAATGCTAAGTGAACGTGTGCTCGGTGATCAACTTAACACATCACATACCGGCAATGCTAAGTGAACGTGTGTCGGTGATCAACTTAACACATCACATACCGGCAATGCTAAGTGAACGTGTGTCGGTGATCAACTTAACACATCACATACCGGCAATGCTAAGTGAACGTGTGTCGGTGATCAACTTAACACATCACATACCGGCAATGCTAAGTGAACGTGTGTCGGTGATCAACTTAACACATCACATACCGGCAATGCTAAGTGAACGTGTGTCGGTGATCAACTTAACACATCACATACCGGCAATGCTAAGTGAACGTGTGTCGGTGATCAACTTAACACATCACATACCGGCAATGCTAAGTGAACGTGTGTCGGTGATCAACTTAACACATCACATACCGGCAATGCTAAGTGAACGTGTGTCGGTGATCAACTTAACACATCACATACCGGCAATGCTAAGTGAACGTGTGTCGGTGATCAACTTAACACATCACATACCGGCAATGCTAAGTGAACGTGTGTCGGTGATCAACTTAACACATCACATACCGGCAATGCTAAGTGAACGTGTGTCGGTGATCAACTTAACACATCACATACCGGCAATGCTAAGTGAACGTGTGTCGGTGATCAACTTAACACATCACATACCGGCAATGCTAAGTGAACGTGTGTCGGTGATCAACTTAACACATCACATACCGGCAATGCTAAGTGAACGTGTGTCGGTGATCAACTTAACACATCACATACCGGCAATGCTAAGTGAACGTGTATCGGTGATCAACTTAACACATCACATACCGGCAATGCTAAGTGAACGTGTATCGGTGATCAACTTAACACATCACATACCGGCAATGCTAAGTGAACGTGTATCGGTGATCAACTTAACACATCACATACCGGCAATGCTAAGTGAACGTGTGTCGGTGATCAACTTAACACATCACATACCGGCAATGCTAAGTGAACGTGTATCGGTGATCAGCTTAACACATCACATACCGGCAATGCTAAGTGAACGTGTATCGGTGATCAGCTTAA
Source organism: Stictocephala bisonia (assembly GCA_035578905.1). Taxonomy (NCBI): domain Eukaryota; kingdom Metazoa; phylum Arthropoda; class Insecta; order Hemiptera; family Membracidae; genus Stictocephala; species Stictocephala bisonia. The sequence goes on from JAQJVL010002243.1 coordinate 33,565, forward strand.
CACATCACATACCGGCAATGCTAAGTGAACGTGTATCGGTGATCAACTTAACACATCACATACCGGCAATGCTAAGTGAACGTGTATCGGTGATCAACTTAACACATCACATACCGGCAATGCTAAGTGAACGTGTGTCGGTGATCAACTTAACACATCACATACCGGCAATGCTAAGTGAACGTGTATCGGTGATCAACTTAACACATCACATACCGGCAATGCTAAGTGAACGTGTGTCGGTGATCAACTTAACACATCACATACCGGCAATGCTAAGTGAACGTGTATCGGTGATCAACTTAACACATCACATACCGGCAATGCTAAGTGAACGTGTATCGGTGATCAGCTTAACACATCACATACCGGCAATGCTAAGTGAACGTGTATCGGTGATCAACTTAACACATCACATACCGGCAATGCTAAGTGAACGCGTGTCGGTGATCAGCTTAACACATCACATACCGGCAATGCTAAGTGAACGTATATCGGTGATCAACTTAACACATCACATACCGGCAATGCTAAGTGAACGTGTATCGGTGATCAGCTTAACACATCACATACCGGCAATGCTAAGTGAACGTATATCGGTGATCAACTTAACACATCACATACCGGCAATGCTAAGTGAACGCGTGTCGGTGATCAGCTTAACACATCACATACCGGCAATGCTAAGTGAACGTATATCGGTGATCAACTTAACACATCACATACCGGCAATGCTAAGTGAACGTATATCGGTGATCAACTTAACACATCACATACCGGCAATGCTAAGTGAACGTATATCGGTGATCAACTTAACACATCACATACCGGCAATGCTAAGTGAACGCGTGTCGGTGATCAGCTTAACACATCACATACCGGCAATGCTAAGTGAACGTATATCGGTGATCAACTTAACACATCACATACCGGCAATGCTAAGTGAACGTGTATCGGTGATCAGCTTAACACATCACGTACCGGCAATGCTAAGTGAACGTATATCGGTGATCAACTTAACACATCACATACCGGCAATGCTAAGTGAACGTATATCGGTGATCAACTTAACACATCACATACCGGCAATGCTAAGTGAACGTGTATCGGTGATCAGCTTAACACATCACATACCGGCAATGCTAAGAGAACGTATATCGGTGATCAACTTAACACATCACATACCGGCAATGCTAAGTGAACGTGTATCGGTGATCAGCTTAACACATCACATACCGGCAATGCTAAGTGAACGCGTGTCGGTGATCAGCTTAACACATCACATACCGGCAATGCTAAGTGAACGTATATCGGTGATCAACTTAACACATCACATACCGGCAATGCTAAGTGAACGTGTATCGGTGATCAGCTTAACACATCACATACCGGCAATGCTAAGTGAACGTATATCGGTGATCAACTTAACACATCACATACCGGCAATGCTAAGTGAACGTATATCGGTGATCAACTTAACACATCACATACCGGCAATGCTAAGTGAACGTATATCGGTGATCAACTTAACACATCACATACCGGCAATGCTAAGTGAACGTGTATCGGTGATCAACTTAACACATCACATACCGGCAATGCTAAGTGAACGTGTATCAGTGATCAACTTAACACATCACATACCGGCAATGCTAAGTGAACGTGTATCGGTGATCAGCTTAACACATCACATACCGGCAATGCTAAGTGAACGTATATCGGTGATCAACTTAACACATCACATACCGGCAATGCTAAGTGAACGTGTATCGGTGATCAGCTTAACACATCACATACCGGCAATGCTAAGTGAACGTATATCGGTGATCAACTTAACACATCACATACCGGCAATGCTAAGTGAACGTATATCGGTGATCAACTTAACACATCACATACCGGCAATGCTAAGTGAACGTATATCGGTGATCAACTTAACACATCACATACCGGCAATGCTAAGTGAACGTGTATCGGTGATCAACTTAACACATCACATACCGGCAATGCTAAGTGAACGTGTATCGGTGATCAACTTAACACATTACATACCGGCAATGCTAAGTGAACGTGTATCGGTGATCAGCTTAACACATCACATACCGGCAATGCTAAGTGAACGTGTATCGGTGATCAACTTAACACATCACATACCGGCAATGCTAAGTGAACGTATATCGGTGATCAACTTAACACATCACATACCGGCAATGCTAAGTGAACGTATATCGGTGATCAACTTAACACATCACATACCGGCAATGCTAAGTGAACGTGTATCGGTGATCAGCTTAACACATCACATACCGGCAAAGCTAAGTGAACGTGTATCGGTGATCAACTTAACACATCACATACCGGCAATGCTAAGTGAACGTATATCGGTGATCAACTTAACACATCACATACCGGCAATGCTAAGTGAACGTGTATCGGTGATCAGCTTAACACATCACATACCGGCAATGCTAAGTGAACGTGTATCGGTGATCAACTTAACACATCACATACCGGCAATGCTAAGTGAACGTATATCGGTGATCAACTTAACACATCACATACCGGCAATGCTAAGTGAACGTATATCGGTGATCAACTTAACACATCACATACCGGCAATGCTAAGTGAACGTATATCGGTGATCAACTTAACACATCACATACCGGCAATGCTAAGTGAACGTGTATCGGTGATCAACTTAACACATCACATACCGGCAATGCTAAGTGAACGTGTGTCGGTGATCAACTTAACACATCACATACCGGCAATGCTAAGTGAACGTGTGTCGGTGATCAGCTTAACACATCACATACCGGCAATGCTAAGTGAACGTGTATCGTTGATCAGCTTAACACATCACATACCGGCAATGCTAAGTGAACGTGTATCGGTGATCAACTTAACACATCACATACCGGCAATGCTAAGTGAACGTGTGTCGGTGATCAGCTTAACACATCACATACCGGCAATGCTAAGTGAACGTGTATCGGTGATCAACTTAACACATCACATACCGGCAATGCTAAGTGAACGTGTGTCGGTGATCAACTTAACACATCACATACCGGCAATGCTAAGTGAACGTGTGTCGGTGATCAACTTAACACATCACATACCGGCAATGCTAAGTGAACGTGTATCGGTGATCAGCTTAACACATCACATACCGGCAATGCTAAGTGAACGTGTATCGGTGATCAACTTAACACATCACATACCGGCAATGCTAAGTGAACGTGTATCGGTGATCAACTTAACACATCACATACCGGCAATGCTAAGTGAACGTATATCGGTGATCAACTTAACACATCACATACCGGCAATGCTAAGTGAACGTGTATCGGTGATCAGCTTAACACATCACATACCGGCAATGCTAAGTGAACGTGTGTCGGTGATCAACTTAACACATCACATACCGGCAATGCTAAGTGAACGTGTGTCGGTGATCAACTTAACACATCACATACCGGCAATGCTAAGTGAACGTGTATCGGTGATCAGCTTAACACATCACATACCGGCAATGCTAAGTGAACGTGTATCGGTGATCAACTTAACACATCACATACCGGCAATGCTAAGTGAACGTGTATCGGTGATCAACTTAACACATCACATACCGGCAATGCTAAGTGAACGTATATCGGTGATCAACTTAACACATCACATACCGGCAATGCTAAGTGAACGTGTATCGGTGATCAGCTTAACACATCACATACCGGCAATGCTAAGTGAACGTGTGTCGGTGATCAACTTAACACATCACATACCGGCAATGCTAAGTGAACGTGTATCGGTGATCAACTTAACACATCACATACCGGCAATGCTAAGTGAACGTGTGTCGGTGATCAACTTAACACATCACATACCGGCAATGCTAAGTGAACGTGTATCGGTGATCAGCTTAACACATCACATACCGGCAATGCTAAGTGAACGTGTATCGGTGATCAACTTAACACATCACATACCGGCAATGCTAAGTGAACGTGTATCGGTGATCAACTTAACACATCACATACCGGCAATGCTAAGTGAACGTATATCGGTGATCAACTTAACACATCACATACCGGCAATGCTAAGTGAACGTGTATCGGTGATCAGCTTAACACATCACATACCGGCAATGCTAAGTGAACGTGTGTCGGTGATCAACTTAACACATCACATACCGGCAATGCTAAGTGAACGTGTATCGGTGATCAGCTTAACACATCACATACCGGCAATGCTAAGTGAACGTATATCGGTGATCAACTTAACACATCACATACCGGCAATGCTAAGTGAACGTGTGTCGGTGATCAACTTAACACATCACATACCGGCAATGCTAAGTGAACGTGTATCGGTGATCAACTTAACACATCACATACCGGCAATGCTAAGTGAACGTGTATCGGTGATCAACTTAACACATCACATACCGGCAATGCTAAGTGAACGTGTATCGGTGATCAGCTTAACACATCACATACCGGCAATGCTAAGTGAACGTGTATCGGTGATCAACTTAACACATCACATACCGGCAATGCTAAGTGAACGTGTGTCGGTGATCAACTTAACACATCACATACCGGCAATGCTAAGTGAACGTGTATCGGTGATCAACTTAACACATCACATACCGGCAATGCTAAGCTAACTTTACAGAATCGATCTAATAGTTTGTGCCTAAATCATATTTACTTTTTTACGCCCATTGGACTTTCGAGTTTAACTTTGAACTGAGACAGTGGTCTACTGGAGAAGCCGCGTGGTATCATTTATATTTTAGAAGGCAAAAGTTTAATCGGTTCATCAGCTTTAGAAGGGACAGTTCTTAAATAATTTAAACAAAACAAAACACTTTAATACAGAGTGCAGTCTCTGTAGGTGTGGTCATACGTAGGTCTTTTGCAGTGATGAAAATAACACCTGGCAGACAATCGGCTTCAGCTTTATAGAGTAAAGCTGGGAATTTGGAGAAAGAATTTAACTAATTTGCTCCACGGTTGTATCTTAGGCCGATCAGTCTTGTAGCATCTTAGGCCGAATTTATATAATAATCCAGAGTTTTCCGAAAGAAATGATTAATTTACTGTAAAAAATCATAGCAATAACTTATTCAATATCATATTTTATGTATAGTATATTATTGATTGTGTTTATTGTAACCGATAATAATTAAGATGGTTTTTAATAAAATAGTTGGTATTAAGTACATAAGATTATTTTAACTTGTAAAATAACTAAATCTTTCAATGAAGAAACTTTTGTTTACCTATATTGAAAAATAACGGTTATTTTTATTTATTTTTTATTTTATTTTCTTGCCAAAGAAACAGGTTATAAAACCAATAGGATTGAGGCTGTACAAACTTGTAATACAACCTATATATTGTGTCTAGAGCCAAAACCCGTTATCATTCTAAGTATGCATAACATACTAAATATGTTCCCATAATAAATAAAATAAATGACAAACAATTTTTCATGTATTTGGGTTACAATTTGAAAACAACACCATTTAACTAATTGTAATACATGATTAGCGTAAAATTTCGTAATGTTTAGGTTTATTTTTTTTAATTTTAATCAAAGATTTTTAACAAATCGATACAATGTAGGAAAAAAACGATAAAATTAACAAAAATCAACAAAATACTTTAAAATTAACAAAAAAATATGATAAATAATAACGGTTAATTAATAATAAAATATCTACAACAAGCAAATAATAATAACAATAGTAATATTCCAGGACTATCAGTCAATAAACCATCTATGAAGGAATGCATTTACTCTTGAACTTTTTATATTGTACGTGTATGGGTGGGTGGGTGGATCAATACCACTGTACGTGTATGGGTGGGTTAATGACACCGTACGTGTGCGTAGTTGAAATTATTGAGGATATTGATTTAAACCTAAAAAAACTCATTTAAATTAAAAATCGGAAAACACTCTTATCTGATAGTTAATATCAACTTTTTAAAAAAGGCGTTTTTTTCCAACAATGTGTTTTCTTTTACCATATTTTTTCCATGAATAGTATTTGGTTTTCACAATTGAATATTTGTCAGTCCAAATCAGACGTCTTCGAGACCATACAGTTGTAGGACCTCATCAGCCGCAGCAAGTGGAAGGAAGCACGAGCCACCGTACGAGACTGTGGCAGAATGAACAAGGACTCGTCCCTACTATTAAAGTTTGGGATACACAAACTGAGAGCCCCCAAACCAGCCGCATCATTATCACCAGGGCTAAGCTCCCCAACACAAAACATCTCCAACAACTCACTATATGGAACCCCACATGTTTAAACATTAAAAAATATAAAATATAAGAATCTAAGACATAGTTTTTGAACTTGTTGTAGCATTTTCCAATCAACTCTACATTGACAAGCTCCACAAAATGAAAGAACTCCCAAGTCTTGGCTTTCACAAGGGCGTGTGTAGTGAGATAAATGATTTTATATGTTTTAATTAACTCATTGCCTTATGACAAAACCCATCTTGTCTTGACTTGCAGAGTTTACACAGCTTTCTATATGATTATCACATAACCATAGCTGTCTGCTGATTATTATTTGATTATTAAACTATTAACTCCTAGAGTTCATATTAAAGCCTTATTAAAGCTACTATTTATTTTTGATATGTTGAACGAACTTAAGATAAATAAACAAACTTAAATGAGAGATTAAAGTAAGACTTGTCCAGTGATAAGAATGTTTCTTTATTTATTTTCTTATAATTAAATTCAACAAATAAAATTGGTTTCTTCTAAGAATAATGATAAAAACGAAAATAAAAATCTCTTCTTTTATTGACTCAATGGAACATAAATAAATTAAAACAACTCTTCCAAAATAATAAATTAAATATCTTCAGACCAGAAACTTTTTTATTTATTTAACTTTTTAAATAAATTTATTTAAACTTTTAAATCAAAAATTCAAAATTCAAAATTGTATTAAATTTCATGAAAATAGTCTAAAACTTTAATAAAAAATGCACTAAATTTTCTTTAAACTGTCTAAAATTGCCTTCGGGAGATCTGGAACCAAAAGAAATAAACAGCTTTTAGTGACTTGAAACATTTTTCCTTTTACTTACAAAGTTTAAACAAAAAGGAAAAGAAAATCAAAACACTCTAAAATTTGTCACTAGAAGAGTGACTTCTTTCCAGAAACAAGCTTAACCGCACATGCTTGGTGGATTTTACCCTATCTACTAAAACCCTACTAAAAACTCTAACTAAAGAAAACTTGTAAAAAAAATTTCTTACGTAGGTATCCTGGAGGTTATAATCCAAAATTGACCACAACAAAGCCCGTCCGGCATTTACACAATCATTCACAAGCGAACTACCGAAAAATGTCCACAATGGTAAAGAAAAACCGAAACGGTACAAGTCACCGTGTACACGAAAGCGGATCGAACGTGGTCCCACTAACAAAGTTATTGAAGAACTGCCCAAACGGCCGCACGCTTCCTCCAACGGATTTACCCCCACTTTAACTCTAGAAGCTAAACCAACCAATTAGAACCCTCTAAACTAGGATATCTGAACAGGTAAGGCTCACCAAACATGTTGGCTTCAGAAAACATGTCGCATGAAATTGACAGGAAATTAACAAACGTGAAAATACTGGTTATTTAACTATTTTGTATGGGAAAAACTACTTTTTTATTTGAAAGGGGACGATTCTGAATTTTTCTCAAAACTAGGAGAATTTATATCGAAAACTTTTGGAAAACAAAACAAACTCCTAAACCTCTCAGTTCTTACAAAATTTAACAATTTCTAAATAAAATTGTTCTAATTTAATTATAATGCAACAATTAACAATTGTTACAATATATGAAACAACAGCCGTAACATTGATTCATAATTAACTTAAATTTTGGTCTATTATAGCCGGATTATACTATGTATACAAATTACTTTGAAAAATATCTGTATATTTAAAGATTACCTTTTATTGTAAATAAATAACATGACTAGTTCCTTGTTCATCTTAACTAAACAACCCAAAAGCAAATAATACTTGTAAATCATCATTAAAAAAACGAATTCCATAAAATCAGAAAACATAATTTTACTGGCAGCATGTCAAATATTTAGGGAAAAAAAACAAATATAAAGCGATATCTTATTTTAAGTTTTTTAACACAGATCAATGAAACATGCATGTTATTTTAAGATTTAAAAAGACTCCATATGTCTCTATAAAAATCTAATATAGAATTATTTGAAATGTTAGTAAAAAAAGTATGGCATTTACTCAAACATTCATGTCAGTTTTAATAGTATGAAAACTAAAAATCTGCATTAAGAGAAGCTGACAGACTAACATATTCTTAGTTTCAAGTGATAAGCTTCATATTCAACTTAACGTTTAAGAGGACGCTATCTGTAACAATAAAATTGTTATCCTTTACAAGTATACTTTCTTAAGACGTGCAGCACACCCACTATCATTACACATTTTTATCAATGAAAAATGTAGTTTAAGTATCAAAAGAGGTTGTGTGGCTTACTTAATTCAATCGAAAAGCAGTAAAACAATCTTTACTGCTTTACCTGGTGAGATCTTTAACGTTTCTAGAATGTTAACAATTTGTGTTTTCATTTATTGGCATGAACGGAATGAGTTTTACTAAATGATAGCAATATTTTAATTATTTTCCTTTTTTTTTAATTTTATGCCCTTGGAAAAGATTCAAAGGCGAGAATTACACTTACATTGCCTAGTTAAGTTCAAAAACTAAAACTTAAATAAGAGTGGTTTTCGTATTTCAAAATTATCTTGTGAAATAACAATTAACTATTGTGTTATATATTTTTTTAATTAACAATTTGCTGTTCTCTACCAAAAATAATACAGTAGTTGCTATCCTACCTATATGTACTACACCAGTGTAAATATAGTAAAACCCTTTATATACAATTAATGATAATATTGCAGCTCTGACCCTAATATCTGCCCAAAGTTGCATATTACCTGAATAATATTTGAAAAGTAGGGTTTATGCTTTGTTTGTTTCCATTTTTTTAAATCTGTATTTACTATCAACAAATGTAGTTATTGTTGGTATGGTTAGTTAGCAACAAAATCGTTGACAAGCAAGTGGCAGTTCAATTCAAATTATAGAAATTATAGCAACTAATGCAAGCAATAGTGTACTAAAAATATAGTTTAAAAGATATCCATTGATGTCTAAGTGTAGAAATATTTTATAAACGAGGAATGTATGAGTATAAGATAAATTACCTGTTTAACTTGAAAATGAGATTCAATTTCTGTAGTAATGTCTTTGGTGATTGTGAAACACTCAGGCTGAATTGAATATTTGAAAAATGTACTTCATCAGTATCGTAAATTCTTTTCTTTAACAAAATTAAATCTTCATACTATGTACTGAATTATAGTTTGTTAATATATTTCAGATAATATTTATTACTATAAATTGAAATCTATTAATAATTTTTAAAGTAAGTCGTCTATATTTAAAAATAGAATTCGTACGTGTATTTTTAATCGGCTTTGTGTTTTCCTTTATTATGGAGTGTATGACACAAGCTTAAACTAGATGTGGATTTTTTAAGTGTTGAAATAACTAATAAAATAATTTAAGTATTATTTTATATATTTATTTTTAAGAGTTGTCCTCTGGTGTAAATAAAACATAGCTTAGCGAAGATAATTTATGTAAAGTGCTATGGGTTTGGTATGATCTGTCAAATGAATGTTGGATATAATTCAATATTTGTTAGCTCCAAAATAAAGTTAGTCACAACAAAATAATAAATAACATGTTTTTAAGGGATGCAATGCACGGAAAAATAATTTTAGGGTACTTTTTGTATGCACCTTGTAGTCTGAAATCTTTTATTTAAAATGATATATAACACATGGGCATTACATTTTTGCAAGTGAAATTTATTTTCAATATCAGTGAATATGTTTTCGACATTCTCCTGGTTCTACCAACAAACCTGGTTTGTTATAGCATAGGCTTATTTTGTGTTTTCCGAAAACTTGTATTTTTAAAACTGTATGCACCTTTCCTCAGAAGTCTTTTGAGATATCATTCTCAAAATTTTACTGTGAGTGTATTATACTTATTCTTTCAGGTGAAACTAATAAAATACATAGAAAACGATAGATTGGTCATTATAAAAATTAAAAACTCAACTTAAATTAATTTTTTTTTAGATAGGACGTATTAAATTCATAAAAGTATTACAAAAAGATGAAAACTTTATAAGTTTATTATTCAGGATGTAGCCAAAGAATTGTAATTTCATATTAAAAAAAGAGTAGCAATTTATCTTACACAGGTCCTGAGAAAAAAGGAATATGTTTTAACATGGTAAAATATATGGCGCAGAGCTTCCTGAATCAATGGTCAAGTATACAAGCCAACTTAACTGTAAATTGTCAAAAACACTCGTGAGTCACAGGCGTCGTAACACTATCATGGGACGTCTCCAGGGTGAGGTGATGTTCATCCCGAAGCCTGGAAAACCCTCCTGCGATACAGCAAAGGCATTACCGCCCAATAAAACTTTCACCTTCCTCCTAAAGACCATTTGTTGGATAGGCATGTAAGAGCCGGGGTAGCAAGCAATCAACCTATGCACCTCAACCGGCATGCCTACCAAGCTAGAATATTCTGTGAGATTGCTTTACACGAATTAGTCCCTAGGATCGAACAGGCGTTTGCTTTGAAAGTGAAGACATAGAAGAAGCCTTTAACAATACGAGGATTTCCTCGATTCTGACAAAGTTAGTGTCCAGGAGGGATCTTTTCCGTTACACGTATACCACTATTTAAATATATTGAATAATACATTTTAACCATTGTTTGGTATAAATAACAGAACACGGTATTCAATTTATTGATTTAAAACATGTTTTCCTCATTTTCAACCTTTAAAATCCCAATACATCGAGGCCGCCCATATACATCGTGCCGCGGCAGTTATGGTTAGGTTAGGTTATTATATTGTAGAATGAACCTGTAATTTGTAAAAACATTCTACAATAGGCTATGCTAACCTAAACTAACCATAACTGCCGCGGCGCGATGTATATGGAAATATTTTGGGATTGCTGACACATAACGGAAAAGATCCGACATTAAATAGTGGTATACGTATAACGGAAAAGATCCTCCAGGAGCACTAAAGTAACAGTTGTACGCTGGGTCAGCAACATGCTCAGCACCCATACGAGAGGTACGAACGCAAAGAGGTTGTCAACAGGGGGTGTTATGTCACCCTTCTTGTGGAACCTTGTCGTGGATGATCTCCTTATGGCACTCAACAAGCATGAAGTGTACGCTCAGGGTTATGCTGACAATATAGTGATCCTAATAAGAGGTAAATACATGGAGACATGCCTCGACCTTATGATGAGGGCATTGTCCATCGTTGAGTCATGGTGCATAGTGGAGGGGCTATCTGTTCACCCCAATAAGACCGTTATGGTACCATTACCAAATAAAAGGAACGCGGATGTGGTCAGAGTAACAGGAATCTTTGGCAACTGCGTCCAGGTGTCTAAGGAAGTTAAGTATCTGGTTGTATGGCTAGATGACAAACTTACCTCGAATAAACATCTCACCCACGCCATAGCCCACTCTCAGACCACATTGATGAGGCTGAGGCGTACCTTTGCATGCACGTGGGGAACCAAGGTGCAGCGATTAGCTTGTTTGGGAATCCTTGGGGCTTTTAAGGGTACACCCACTGCTGCAATGGAGGTGCCGCTAAGTCTGCTCCCCTTGACATTTGTATCATGGGGGAGGCAAGGCATGCGTCATATAGGCTCCAAATCACTGGAATCTGGCAAGCTCACTATGCTAGTAATCATACCGAAATCTCTATCATCTTACAATCGGACATTCTTGAGATGTGTTCGAATAGGATGCCTAGACAAACTGACTGTGACAAAAGCTATAGTGTTGTCATTGGCGACATAAAGTTTTGGGAACAAGGTGAATCGATTGCAATGAAGAACTCGATCACGTGGTACACTAACGTCTCACGAACCAACCTTTTTCTAATTACGGGGTCTATAGTGCCAGGTAAAAAACTGAGCTCAGTCGTAGCCTTGGCAAACTGGCTACGGGTTTTCAGGAAGAAGTGGCTCCCATAGCTGCCCGTGCTCAGGCAAACATATATATGGGCCTCATGGGAAAAATAATCTATTTGAACTCAGAAAGCCAAGTGGCTCTAAGGTCAATTGCGTCTTTTGACTTCACCTTGTAGCCTTATTAAAGCTACTATTTATTTTTTATATGTTGAACAAACTTAAATGTGAGATTAAAATAAAACTTCTTCAATGATACAAATTTTTCTTTATTTATCTTCTTATAAATTACTTAAAAACATAAAATTGGTTTCTCCTTAAAATAATAATAAAAACGAAAATAAAAATCTTCTTTTATTGACTCAATGGAACATAAATAAATTAAAACAACTCTTCCAAAATAATGAATTAAATATCTTCAGATCAGAACCTTTCTTATTCATTTGACTTTTTTAATAAATTTCTTTAAACTATTAAATCAAAAATTTTAAAATTCATAATTGTAATACATTTTCTAAATTCTTTAAAATTGTGTATATTGCTTTAAAATTCTTAAAAATTTCTTTAAATTCAAAATTCTTTAAATTGCCTCCGAGAGATCTGGAACCAAAAGAAATAACCAGCTTCTAGTGACTTGAAACATTTTCCTTTTAACTTACAAAGTTTTAAACAGAAATCAAAACACTCTAAAAATGTGTCACTAGAAGAGTGACTTCAAACCAGAAACAAGTTTAACCGCGCATGCTTGGTGGATCTTACCCTATCTACTAAAACCCTACTGAAAAACCTAACTAAAGAAAACTTGTAAAAATTACTTACGTAGCTGTCCTGGAGGTTTCGAATCCAAAAAGTGACCACTAAAACTCAACCGGCATTCGATCACTCACTCACACGTGAACTAAGAAGAAATTGCCGTAACGGTAAAAGTAACACCAAAACGGTAAAGTCGCCGTGAACTCGAAAGAGGATCGTACGTGGTCACACTCAGGAAGATATCGTCAAACTGCCGGAAGGGCAGCAAGCTTCGACCCACGGACTTACCCCCTCTTAACTCTAGAAGCAAAACCAATCAATTAGAACCCTCTAAACCAGGACATCTGAACAGTTAAGGTTCACCAAACATGTTGCCTTCAGAAAAAATGTCGCTTGAAATTGACAGGAAAATTAACAGACGTGAAAATACTGGTTATTTTGCTAATTTATATGGGAAAAAACTACTTTTTCAATTGAAAGGGGAAGATTCTGAATTTTTCTCAAAACTTTGAGAATTTATTTTGAAAACTTTTGGAAAACAAACCAAACTCCTAAACCTCTCGGTTCTTACAATATTTAACATTTTCTAAATACAATTTTCTAATTTAATTATAATGAAACAATTAACAATTGTTACAACCTCGAGCCTAGTTTGGAACTGTCACGGGGTTCTTAAAACGCTGGCGCGTTCCAATCCTGTCATGGGTGCCAGGTCACACCGGGGTACTGGAAACGAGAGGGCAGACCACTTTGCCAGGAAAGACACTGAGGAACGTCTCATTGGCCCAGAGGCATGCGGGGATGCCTATAGCCTCACCAAGAGTGTTGCCTCTACATCGGTCGCTGGCAAGATTCAGGAGATCTGGAAGGCAACGCCAGGTAACAGGCAAGCAAAGGAGGTGCTGTTGGGGCTGTAGTACTCCAACACGGTTGAAGCTCTTTCTCTTACTGAAAGAACTCCGAAGGGTGGTTGATTTTAAAACTGGACACTGAACGTTACGGGCACACATGAACAAGATGGGATTCCTAACCCCTATTCTCTTATGTAGGAAATATGGGGAGGAAGAGAAGTCTGTATGGCACATCCACTTCCACTGCCCGGCCCTATCTACGAAGCGGGCTCTCAGCTTGATCCACCCACCGATACATGTACCCTGGTATTGGACCCACCTATCCACTGTACATGTACAAGAGTATTGGACCCAACCACTTTTTTTTTTTTTTTTTTAGTTTTAGTTTTAGAACGTGGCCAAGGTTTAGCACAGGAAAACATCATCAAGGCAATCTCAAGGTTCTCTAACGACCTTGGATTGTATGAGGTTTGAAGTCCTGTAAATAAAGCTACGCAATAAGCCTTTTTTTCACTTGGGGTCGTTTCTAGGTTTGGAAAGTCGGCTCTCCAAATCGTTAAATAAATTAATAAATAAAGTCACGTCAGGCGATGACTAGATCTATTTGAAACCAAATATCGCTTATTTTTCGTCAGACTTTCAATGAGTTGTTGTTAGATTCGTAAAAAAACTTATAATATATATTGTAATCGTTGGAAGTAAAAATATCTACTGGTTTTGGAGTTATCATTCATAAATATACTAAAGTGACAGCCACTTTTATGAAGAACCTATATCTAGTTGCTTTGTTTTGTTTCATTACGTATAACAATATTGAAGACTATTTTTTTAAATATAATTTTTTTTGGACGAGCCGGCGGTTACACATTACATTTTTAATAAAAAATCAAAATATTGGCTAGCTCAGTTAATGAAGTGTTTATGAATTTATGTTTTATTATACATATTAAGAAAAACACGAGTAGGCAAGTAGGCCACAAACCTGTGAATCAGTTTTTATTTTACGTATATACTAAATAATTCTAATAATTATAAATTATTATTACTTGGTCATTTAATATTTCTTATTTCAACAATAAACGATCATAAACAGTATTGCAAATAATTTAGTGTAGTTTCATACAGTATCTTTAGTTGCCTGAGTTGGACATGTTTTTTATTTACTTATTTTCTCTTTTTGATATGTGCTTTTTTCATCAGATTTCTAATTACTTATTTTAAAGAGATAACCAAGTGCTATTTAATAATACTTACATCTTAGAACATATAGTACTGTAACTCAAGCTGGAAGTTTGAATTTGGAGGTTTGCGCTCCATAGTCCCCTCGAGCACGTTTGGTTGGTTGAACGTGGGATGGTGGTAATAAAACAGACATCTAAGTTATCTCGGTTGACCCGCTATTGTTCAAAGCCAAGACATGTCATGCTATAACACCCCAGTTTAGTATAATTACAATACATAAAGAGAAAATATAAATTTTTAATTTTGAAATCACATAATCATACTATAAAAACATCTGCAAAATAAAACAAAGTGATTACATTAAACAAATGGTAAATTATTGAAATCCGTTCTATTTAAACTTGTTTATGCTTCATAATACGATTGTTTACCCTATTATATACATTTACAGTGTATCGTAAATTATATGCCATTCAAAAAAGTAAATTATATATGCAAAAATGTCAACTATGTAAATAAATAATAATATCTCTAAATCCAATATTTAATTTAAATAGCTTTTATTTGGGGTCTACTAATGATCTACATTAATTAATCTTAGAACTATTATAATTTTATCAAAATACTACTCTAGTACCCGTGATAGCTTGTGTAGTAAAATACTGTAATATTTATGTAAACTCTATAACAGTTTGTTTTTTATGATATTACAGCGGTTTTTATAGGAAAAATACTATAACTTTTGGAAATATTCGATGGTTATGGAATTAATGTTTTATCATATTTTAGCGAAGCCATAAAAAATCAATTCCTCATGAACATAAATAAAATATTTAAAAATTAGGTAGAAAATGTGAAGAATAAAATCCCAAAATATTCAATGGGTTAAGATTAGTAAACCTAATGAGCACTTTTTCATTCCTCTGGGACAAATCGTTTTATAACACAATCCCCTGCAGGTTTCATCAATAATCATGGATTGATTGACGATTATTGATAAAAGATTATTAACTGAAGTTAACAAAATAAAATTGATACAGCTTTTCTTCATTTATAATTGATTAAAATTTTAATACCTTTAACGAACTACAGTTCTATAATTGACTATCAGTGGTTATGTCTAGATAATAACTGTTTAACTCAAAAGTTAAACGTGTTTAATCACGAAAAATGTAAATAATCTAATCTGTGTGTGTGTGTGTGTGTGTGTGTGTGTGTGTGTGTGTGTGTGTGTGTGTGTGTGTGTGTGTGTGTGTGTGTGTGTGTGTGTGTGTGTGTGTGTGTGTGTGTGTGTGTGTGTGTGTGTGTGTGTGTGTGTGTGTGTGTGTGTGTTTTACATCAATGGCTCTATTCAACTTGCTGACGCTCAACAACTATCAACCCATTAGACTTTTTACAATTTCTAGGAAAGAATAAAGAGAGCTGTGTAAGGGTGGTCGGGTGGTAAATGAGGAAAATAGCCCAAAATAGGAAAAAAATAAACCTAACATGCAGATTCAGGCTTATCATTACACAAAACTGCACAATGTAAAAAAATAAATAAAGATATAATTAATAAACTTTTAATATTTTACAAATAAATGTTTGTTTACATGTGTATATGTTGGGGTTGACAACCAATCGTGAGTTGATTTAAGATTTTTTATTGGTGTTAATAGTACCTACTAATCTTGGCTATAGCTACAAAACAAATCTTTTAATAAAGGGCTAATTAATACAAAATAATTAATACAAAACGGCTGCACCCTGCTTTTTGAAATGAAAAGTGACACCAAGGCAATAAAGAGTGTAATGAACACTATCTTAGCCAACTCCCAAACAATTTTCTATAACAAAATTTTAATAGAAAATAATCAGACCTACCTTAATATAATATATCCTAATCTGGAACATGAATCGGTGCGCGTGTGGAAGAGGAAGAAGCGAGGCATGACATACTTATCTCCAGCAGATAAAAATAAGACACTACTGATACTGAGACAGGCCTTTTTTTCTTCCAAATATCTCAATACCTAAACTATTTTGATAGTTACTGCTCTAGAAAATAGTTTGAGTTTGGGGGGCAGCAAGTGAATTTTGACCGAGGGTGCTATTTATACAGTGACTCAAAATAATCTCATTCAGCTTGTGATAAATACTAAAACTAGAAATAATAGACCCCTATACATTCATGAAGAGTAAATATGTATAGAAACTTGGATTTAAGTAGTTAGATCTCAAGTTTCTTGTGTAGATAATAGGGCAATCACCATTGTTAGTCTCTTATATATCCTTAAGAACCTGAAGGATAAACGTAGAAAATAATAGACCCCTATAAATTAATTTCATGAAGAGGAAATATGTATAGAAACTTGGATTTAAGTAGTTAGATCTCAAGTTTCTTGTGTAGATAATAGGGCAATCACCATTGTTAGTCTCTTATATATCCTTAAGAACCTGAAGGATAAACGTAGAAAATAATAGACCCCTATAAATTAATTTCATGAAGAGGAAATATGTATAGAAACTTGGATTTAAGTAGTTAGATCTCAAGTTTCTTGTGTAGATAATAGGGCAATCACCATTGTTAGTCTCTTATATATCCTTAAGAACCTGAAGGATAAACGTAGAAAATAATAGACCCCTATACATTCATGAAGAGTAAATATGTATAGAAACTTGGATTTAAGTAGTTAGATCTCAAGTTTCTTGTGTAGATAATAGGGCAATCACCATTGTTAGTCTCTTATATATCCTTAAGAACCTGAAGGATAAACGTAGAAAATAATAGACCCCTATAAATTAATTTCATGAAGAGGAAATATGTATAGAAACTTGGATTTAAGTAGTTAGATCTCAAGTTTCTTGTGTAGATAATAGGGCAATCACCATTGTTAGTCTCTTATATATCCTTAAGAACCTGAAGGATAAACGTAGAAAATAATAGACCCCTATAAATTAATTTCATGAAGAGGAAATATGTATAGAAACTTGGATTTAAGTAGTTAGATCTCAAGTTTCTTGTGTAGATAATAGGGCAATCACCATTGTTAGTCTCTTATATATCCTTAAGAACCTGAAGGATAAACGTAGAAAATAATAGACCCCTATAAATTAATTTCATGAAGAGGAAATATGTATAGAAACTTGGATTTAAGTAGTTAGATCTCAAGTTTCTTGTGTAGATAATAGGGCAATCACCATTGTTAGTCTCTTATATATCCTTAAGAACCTGAAGGATAAACGTAGAAAATAATAGACCCCTTTAAATTAATTTCATGAAGAGTAAATATGTATAGAAACTTGGATTTAAGTAGTTAGATCTCAATTTTCTTGTGTGGATAATAGGGCAATCACCATTGTTAGTCTCTTATATATCTTTAAGAACCTGAAGGATAAACGTAGAAAATAATAAAACACATTTATAAATATTTATATACGTGGCTACTTCCACTGATGAGTTCACTGCTCCAACAAATAAGAGACATGTATTTCTTTTCTCTTCAGTTGTTTGAATAGACAGACCGCAGAACACCAAAATCCAAATAATTGACACTGAGTGTGTTTTTTAATTTTTTTTATTTATTTATTTATTTTTTTAGCTGCTGAATGTTAGTTTATATATATATTTCGTGATTAAACACGTTTAAGAGATACAACTTTTGAGTTGAATAATTATTATCTAGACATAACCACTAATAGTCAATTATAGAACTGTCGTTCGTCAAATGTATTAAAATTTTATTCAATTATAAACGAAGAAAAGCTGAATCAATTTTATTTAATTAACTCTAGTTATAATCTTTTATCGATAATCGTCAATCAATCCATGATTATTGATAAAATCTGCAGGGGATTGTGTTATAAAACGATTTGTCCCAGAGGAGTGAAAAGTGCTCATTAGCTCCACCATTCTTAACCCATTGAATCTTGGGTTTTTTATTCTTCAGATTTTCCACCTTCTTTGATTGAAAATTGTTTATA
This sequence comes from Stictocephala bisonia, assembly GCA_035578905.1. Classification (NCBI taxonomy): domain Eukaryota; kingdom Metazoa; phylum Arthropoda; class Insecta; order Hemiptera; family Membracidae; genus Stictocephala; species Stictocephala bisonia. Next base: position 52,430 of record JAQJVL010002243.1, read on the forward strand.
TATGTTCACAGGAAATTGATTGTTTATGGCTTCGCTGACCTATGATGAAACATTAATTCTATAATCAAGGAATATTTGCAATGATTATAGTGTTTTTCTTATAAAAACCTTTGTAATGTCGTAAAAAACAAACTGTTATAGAATTTACATAAATATTTCACAGTATTTTACTACAGAAGCTATCACTTTTACTAGAGTAGAAATACAGAATAATTCTAAGATTAATTAATGCAGATCATTAATTGTAGACTGCAAATAAAACCAATTTAAATAAAATTTTGGATTTAGTGATGCTACTATTTATTTACATTTGTGACATTTTTTGGATCTATAATTTACTTTTTTGAATGGCGTATAATTTACGATACAATGTACTGTAAATTATGATATGATAGGATAAAAAATGGTATTATGAAACACAAAAAAGTTAAAATAGAACTGATTTTATTAAATTACCATTTGTTTATTTGGTTAATGGAATTACTTTGTTTTATATTGCAGATGTTTGTATAGTATGATTATGTGATTTAAATTTAAATTTATATTTTCTCTTTATGTAGGCCTACTGTAATTATACTAAACTGGGGTGCTATAGCATGACATGTCTTGACTTTAAACACTAACGGATTAGTCGACATAACTTAGATGTCTGTTTCATTACCACAATCTCTAAAACGATTGAGAGAGAGATTTAGGGATTCCTGGCCATTAAAGCTTCCGAAGTAATACTTTTGTTCTGATGTATTTATTAATTAATTTGCTATCGTTTATTTAATTTTTGAGTGTTATTTTGTTAATAATTATTTATTTAATCTGTTAGTGGTTGTTTGTTACGTAATTCTTTATTGTTAGTAATTTTTTATAGTTTTTATTAAATGTTTACGTCTATATTTTGATTAAGTAACTATAATATTTCGTTAGTTATTAATAAATTTACTTGTCTTTACTTTTATATTATTTTTTACACTTACTGAAGATTTTATGTTTTGATAAACATATGGTTAGACTTAAACATTTTTTCTCCGAAGCCCAAAAACGGACAATAGGCTATTTTCGAATATGTGGTTAGTTCATTAAGTTTATTTAACTTTTTATTTTTAATAAAACTGCATTTTGACAGTAAATTGTATTTTGAGTTCTGTGTCCTCCTACTGCCATTTCACCCAAATTTGGTGGCCCCAGCTATTGTTTGTACAAAGGTAGATGACAGTTTATGAGATTTATAACAAAGATAAATAACTTTAAAAACACTAAATACATTGTGTTGTATGACAAAAATTTAATAGTTTTTTTCTTATTTTTAGTCCTAAATCATAAAGCAAGTAGGTGATATTGCTGCAATCACTGATCAATGATATTGTTGACACAAATATAAAAAATGTATAGTTTTACCGAAAGTCCTACGGGAAATCGATGTGACAGAATGCATGTAATGTTGTAGATCCAACCACTCAGTCCACGTTCTTTCATTAATTACTTATCATTAAGATGCCAATAACCAATATATAAGTAATTATGAAGTGCCAAGGGTTGTGATGAACGAAGATTAATGAGTGTAATAAATGCTATTCCTTAGAAAGATGCATTTATTAATAGCCTAGTAACTAGGGCAAAATACCTAAATCACTACGTGGAATTTTCAGCTATCTTATAAACCAGATACTCATTTCCCTTCCCTTCACAAAACGGATACATCCTATCTACCATCAAACAGGGTCACCCCAGACTACTCTAGTTAATGTTAATAGCAACCGTTGAGAGGAAGTCATGTCGTTATTAAGAGGGCCGATTATAGAAGCGTTGTACCACTAGTGCCAACATCATTTATCTAGTTCATGGGATTTCAAGTTATATGTATTGTAAATGAACATGACATATCTGTCCAAACAAGCGAAAGGGCAAATAATACGAGTATTTTCCCAAACAAAAAAAATATCTTAAACCAAAAACTGTTATAAAGACATAGTTTATCTACTATTTATCTTACCAAATAATGTTTTTGCAAGTTAAAAATAATACAAAGGTAACAATAAATAATGATAACGCTTTATTGATGTGAATCAACCCAAGCTAACTTAAATACATTATTTATCAAACAAAGTAAGATAAATATTGAAAAATCTGAAGCATTTTGTGACAGGAAATGATTTGTTCTCGTGGAAATACAAAAGCGCTCATTAGCTCCATCACTCATTAAGCTCCTGGAATTTTCCCTCTGCTATCGAAACGTGTTTATTTATGTTTAGTGTAATATGTATTGTTTAAAATATAATGTAAATGTATTGTTATAAATGATGAACAATACATTTACATTATATTAATCACAAGATATCTACATAATTGATGTATTATAATGTATACTTTTTAAAACTTATATATAAATTATATAGTATAAAACCCTTTAAAAACGACATTTCATAGACACAAGGGTTATGATAATAATACTGGACCTACTGATGAAGTAGATAATGATGAACTGATGAATTAACTGATAAAGTAAATAAAAATTACTGATGAGTAACAATCACTTTCTCGTGTTGTTTTAACAATTATAGTTTTATACACAATATCTGTAACCAAGTATTAGTACAAGGAGTCATAAGTAAAACTTCAGAAATTAAATTCAAATTAACGCTTACTATTTTTATAAAATGGCTCAACTGATTGGATTTATCTTTGTGACCACAGACCACTTTATATTTTTACTGTAATTAATACGCAACATAACTTTTGATCTTGATTTAAACAAATACAAAACAACTTTTTTTAAATAAATAAATGTGTATGTCAACAAACAACACGATATATATAAATATATTTCCAGTGTTGTGGCACAGTTAGCAAGCTTTTGAATGATGCATTCAAAGTCCAAAGTCAAAATTGAATACTGATCTAATGGTTGTACTTAACTTGTTGAATAAAGTTCACGAGTAGGCTAGTAGGCACGTGTGAATTGGCGAGTGAAGATAACAAAAATTACTTTAATTTAATATGAATATAATTACTTTAGTAGTAATTGTAAAATTTCGAACAAAGTATGTACGCATTTACATGATGAATTTAATTAGTAAGTGATTATAAATGATGAATTTTAAAATTCAAACTAAATAAAATTACATAATGACTTATACAAAGATTTGATATATTTTTTTGTTTCTGAAGATGTGCGTAATACGTGTTTATTGATAAAGAGAGGTTTTCTGGATGGAATGTATATATATATATATATGTCTTATGTTTTATACTTCTTCTTCAGTTTAAGGACAATTTTATCGTTTTAATCTAAACTAACTTATTTACTTTTCAATATAATTAATTTAACCTGGCACTATGACGCAGTGCAGTATCCTAGTGGGGACTAGGTTATTTGTATTGTTCTCAGTCTTTTTAATCACACATAGTGTAGTTTAATTATTGTTACATTCAGAAAGTAAAAACAGTACTAAAGAAATCTTGAGTTTGTTTAGTAGTAGCCAGAACGTTGATGTTATTTTGGAATGGAAACTTGGCAATAGACATTTCTGTGAGAATAACCAGACCAATTCTACGTTGTTTGCATAATGGCTTTTCATGATAATATATAAAACTCGTAGTTAGTTTCCTAATGTATGACAGTTTCTAGATATTAGTAACCAAGACTACTCTGTTACTCTCTCGTTTACCTACAATTGTGGAAGAGCCGCTTACACCCACACATTAATGGTTTAAAATTAAATCTTTTTATCATATCTTTTGTTGGCATTTTGAAATTTATAAATTTTACTACCGTATGTTAAATAATTACACATAGTATGCAAGGCTGATTATTTAAATATATATGAATTACTTTTCATATATATTTAAATATATAGTAAATATATATTAAAAACTTATATAATTTTAGTTTACGAACATGAGCTATATATTTCATGTAGGCCTATATGCAATTATATCTATAATAAATAAAACACTGTAATTTAGAACTTGTGTAATAGAGCATAATATTACACCTCAAAACATAATGCATAATGCACAGGACAAAACAACCTCTTCCCGGGGAATTACTTTCTATTTTAACCCCTCAGCTGCATCTAATTAAGGTGGACAATACACGTAAAGTCGTAATGACGCACCTGATCACCCATACACGTACAATCGTAATGACCCACCCACCCACACATACACGTACAGTAGTACTCTCCCCATGTGTGAGACAATATTTTACCGCCTTTATTTAGTTCCGCTTTTATGATCATTTTTTACTATATGTATATTGAACAATTCAATTATATGATTAGATTTATTAGTATTTTTTTAGTTTTTAAACTATGCTCCCACCAATTCATACACTTACAGTAGTAATGACCCACCCATACAAGTGCAATGGTGATAAAACTCCCACCCACTTAAATACGCACGTTGGTGATTTATAGCCTATAGTCTTGTTGAAAACGTACATCAAAGTTCCAAGGTTAAAGTTTCACAAATTAGTCTGCTACAGGAAAGTGAGAGAGCATGCTGTATTCTCAGTCTTCCTCACGAGTAAACAAGCTAATAATAAAATTAAATCAACTACATATTTTTTTCTTTTAGTTGTTTTAGAAAAATATCTGCTATTATTATATTATATATAATCCTAATGTTATAACTAAATAAGAAACTCTGAGAACTATTATTATACTCTATGATTCAGGGCTTCACAATCTTTATATCAAAGTAAACATTCAAAGAATTCAAAGTTAGAGTTAAATCATAATGTACCACTCAGAAGTATTATTTTTAATTGTTGTCCGTACAATGTGCGGAAATCCTTTTGTAGCTCTGTTAAACTATTAGGACAGTTCAGTTCAAAGAAACTTGACTATATTGAATTTAACCTACTTGAATATATAATTTAACTGGCTTGAATATATAAATTATTTTAAGTGTCTTATGAGTTTTATTTACCTCATTATTTATTTTTTTGCATAAAGAAAAATTAGCAATAGTACATGGATATTATCAATAAAATAGTAAATATCATTGTGGAAGGGTTGTGTGGATTTTTTCACATTGCATAGAAAGAAGATATATTTTATTTTTCCAATTCACTATATTATTTAAAACTCAACATTGTAGGTAATTGGAATTTATTTTTATTTAGAAAAAAAATTAAAGAATGTCTTATTTTATCAGGTAACGTCAGGACCAAGAAGCTCACTTAATCGGGAGACCAATGGCTTACGTGACTTCCGAACCATGGGAGTGGCCTAGGATAATCTGATGGTGACTACGGCAATCGAACACGAACCGATGTGCGTGGCAAGTCACCGCTTTGGCACCTTAGGTATAGCCTTTCCAATTACTTATCTTTTACTAAATTTTACTAAGCCAAGTCAGTAAAAAAACTATTTTTATGAGTATAAAATTGTCATTCTTATCCAAAGTCAAATTTAACAAATATGGTATTTTTAGGAGTTATATATAAATTAACCTTCTTTACAATAATTAAACTCTACAAAATTATGTTTTGGTACATATTGTAAACTTCATATTTATATTTATTATTCTATGGGATTTTCCCCAAAGTGAACTTAATTTAAGTCAGTTTTAATGACATGCTCTTCCATAAGTTTGTTGAGAAGTGTAAGACTTTGAATACTCTAGACTCTCATCATTGTTTGCTAACTGTAGTTAGAGGTGTTCACCTATATATGTGAAGTTTTGCTCTTGAAATGTACTTGTTTTACAACTCTCACGTGGTTTCCATGTTATAGACACATATCACGTTTTGCAGACCTCCATATACTATTTCCCTCTATTTTGTAAGATACTTGTTAGGTGATATTCACAATTTCAAATTCTATAAACAGTTCTACGTATCTTGAATTTGATTGTATTGATCTTCCTCTAGAAGGCATAAAATACGTTAATAGTTACAATTGTTATAATTGTATTGCACCTCCAACTGTAGATGGGTTCATACAGTAGTCAAACATATTTATTCAGTGGCCTCGACTAGAGAGTTCCAACGTTATCGTAAGAACGTTCTTAGCCCTTCTTCTTAGCCCTAACATTTCTGGGTAAATGACATCCTTTACTATATAAATTTGCTTTCAAATATACAAGAACCTTAAGTGGAAATTATCAATTTAATTAATCTCTGTGCGTAATTTTTAAAGGTTATAAGTTATCTTAATGATTCAGCTTCAGAATTCAGTAACCATTTACACATTAAGAATTACGTAATATAAACTTGGGACAAAATAATCATATTTAAATATTGTTCACATTATTCCTGTTACAATAACAATTGTGATGAGTGATATATTCCTACAAAGGAAAGCTAAATAAATAAAAGAATAAAAATTTATTTTAGTATTAATATTATTTATTGTTCATAATCTTAAAAAGGAACTACTGAAATAGTATTTTAAATTACGCTCGCAACACAAACAACATCTCTTTATGCATTTTTACCATCAATTTTGCATTGTAAATCAAGCGTAAAGTTGAATACGATAAAATAGTGTTAAACAAATGAAACTATAGTTTAGTTTATTTTTTTAAGAAAGGAATCAAAACACGAAAAGAAATTTGTAAGCAGAATAAACAATTAATTAGGATGAATAACTGTATAAGTAATTTCTTTGATACTAAATTGATAGTTTTAATTAGCATAATACGTGTTGGTACAAATAAAGTACAAGTAAACGTCATACAACACATATTTATTACAATATAACCTCAAAATGCACTAATATATTACAATACATGTACAAAATGTACAAATATTATGGTAATTGTTTTCGGTGAACCACGCTCACCATAATATTTGTGAACTTTGTACTTATATTGTAATAAATTTGTGTTGTGTGAAGTTTACTTGTACTCACAATTATAATATACAACAAAATTAAAAAATGTCTTTATTGTGTATGTTGCTAATATTTACCTGGTTCTTTAGATGAATTTAAAAGACAGTACACGCTGGAAGGATGCCTATTTAATACAAAATGTAAAGAAGAAAATACCATCGTAGTATTTAAACTCTAATCCAATTTTCCCTTCATGTCCAAACTACCTTGATGTGATTTAGATATATTCATACAATTGTAATTAATGACACTTTTTAAACTTAAAATGGTTTAATAACTTGATATTTCAGAAAATTTTAGTTAGATGTCACGAAATTGATACAAAAATATAATAACAAAGGTTTATTTCAGTAAAGAATACCTTTAAGATAGCTAACTGAATCAAAACCTACCCCTTATTATCTATTAATACTAATATACCTTTCCTACCCTAACAATAGAGATGCAGTAGGTGAGTTAAAAAAATGTTAATCCAACAAAAGAGATAGTAACTATTTTTAACAATTTAACAATGTATACAATAAAATTTATTTAATTATGGGTGTAGTTTAAAATGTATTACTTACATACAAAGTTGTCTTCGAGATGTTTCGTTATTGAAAGTTTTCTTACAAGACAAATTCACATGTATAGTTACAGGACTGAGAAACCAAAAAACATATCCAATATTTATGTTGTAGAGAACTGTCTTAAATCAATATAAAAAACGACAGTTGAAAAATACTATACGTAGTTAACTATTAACAATAATTAGAACATAACCGAATAGTCAATATGTCTTAAAAAGACGTGTTACACATTTAATGTGCCAGTTGTAACGAGTGTCACGTTAACTAGGGTATACTTGCCCCTCTGCCACATCTAACAGAAGACGTGTTGCACATTTACTGTGCCAGTTGTAACGAGTGTCACGTTAACTAGGGTATACTTGCCCCTCTGCCACATCTAACACAAGAGGTGTTGCAAATTTACTGTGCCAGTTGTAACGAGTGTCACGTTAACTAGGGTATACTTGCCCCTCTGCCACATCTAACAGAAGACGTGTTACACATTTACTGTGCCAGTTGTAACGAGTGTCACATTAAATAGGGTATACTTGCCCCTCTGCCACATCTAACAGAAGACGTGTTGCACATTTACTGTGCCAGTTGTAACGAGTGTCACGTTAACTAGGGTATACTTGCCCCTCTGCCACATCTAACAGAAGACGTGTTACACATTTACTGTGCCAGTTGTAACGAGTGTCACGTTAACTAGGATATACTTGCCCCTCTGCCACATCTAACAGAAGACGTGTTACACATTTACTGTGCCAGTTGTAACGAGTGTCACGTTAACTAGGGTATACTTGCCCCTCTGCCACATCTAACAGAAGACGTGTTACACATTTACTGTGCCAGTTTTAACGAGTGTCACGTTAACTAGGGTATACTTGCCCCTCTGCCACATCTAACAGAAGACGTGTTACACATTTACTGTGCCAGTTGTAACGAGTGTCACGTTAACTAGGGTATACTTGCCCCTTTGCCACATCTAACAGAAGACGTGTTACACAATTACTGTGCCAGTTGTAATGAGTGTCACGTTAACTAGGGTATACTTGCCCCTCTGCCACATCTAACAGAAGTCGTGTTACACATTTACTGTGCCAGTTTTAACGAGTGTCACGTTAACTAGGGTATACTTGCCCCTCTGCCACATCTAACAGAAGACGTGTTGCACATTTACTGTGCCAGTTGTAACGAGTGTCACGTTAACCAGGCTATACTTGCCCCTCTGCCACATCTAACAGAAGACTTGTTACACATTTACTGTGCCAGTTGTAACGAGTGTCTCGTTAACTAGGGTATACTTGCCCCTCTGCCACATCTAACAGAAGACGTGTTACACATTTACTGTGCCAGTTGTAACGAGTGTCACGTTAACTAGGGTATACTTGCCCCTCTGCCACATCTAACAGAAGACGTGTTACACATTTACTGTGCCAGTTGTAACGAGTGTCACGTTAACTAGGGTATACTTGCCCCTTTGTCACATCTAACAGAAGACGTGTTACACAATTACTGTGCCAGTTGTAATGAGTGTCACGTTAACTAGGGTATACTTGCCCCTCTGCCACATCTAACAGAAGTCGTGTTACACATTTACTGTGCCAGTTTTAACGAGTGTCACGTTAACTAGGGTATACTTGCCCCTCTGCCACATCTAACAGAAGACGTGTTGCACATTTACTGTGCCAGTTGTAACGAGTGTCACGTTAACCAGGCTATACTTGCCCCTCTGCCACATCTTACAGAAGACGTGTTACACATTTACTGTGCCAGTTGTAACGAGTGTCACGTTAACTAGGGTATACTTGCCCCTCTGCCACATCTAACAGACGTGTTGCACATTTACTGTGCCAGTTGTAACGAGTGTCCCGTTAACTAGGGTATACTTGCCCCTCTGCCACATCTAACAGATCCACCGAATGTTACAAATACTAACTCTATTTGCAGTGTTGTGAAACAGCCTCACGTCAATCTTTGTGCCGGCAGTTACAGTGACATTATATCATGTCTCAAATTGCACTACCATGAAATACACTTTGTTTAATATAGTGGTGGTAGTAACACACTAACGGTATGAAAATAAACACAACTTGTCAAAATGATGTATAATATAAAGTAAGATCAATATATTCAAATAAAATTGCAAAGATATTTTTTCTAAAAGAATTATGAGTGAAAATGAGTTTTAGAGGACTATTAAAAGTGTTCATACATTTGAAATAGATACTTTGTCTGAAAAGAGAATATTATTTGTTGTACACCACATTCAATTTCATAAGATTATACAACTGTAAAACTTCTAAGCTGTCTTAGCTTGTATATTGCAAGGTATGAATGAATGTCTTTATTTAATGGCGGAGTTAGGACTATGAAGTCCTCTCTTCCACTCACCTTGTGTAAACTATACTAACAAAATAAAATATAATTTCAAACTGAAATTCAAACAAAACTTAATTTACAAAGCATAAACGACTAATCAAATACAATAAAAAAACTGAAAAATTATAAATATGCAGCTAATACAATTTAATAGTTACAATAATCTAACATACTTACGAATTAATACAATATTATATTCTCACAGGCTCATTCACTCAGGTAATCCGTTATAACATTGCCCCCCCCCCAGACCTCCATCACTCCCGTGAGGACCGCAAAAGTAGGTAATTAAAGTCAGCCCAAAAACCAACGCTATCATCCATATTTCTCAAACTATCAGAAGGAAATTCCATGAACGAAGGACTGAAACTGTAAATGATTTATTGAGAAAAAGATATGGGTAATACAACGTGTTTTATACATATAAAGCCCCCAAGAACACGTAGTTGGTCACTTAATTAATTATAATAGTAATACGTGGTCTATGAAGTACTTCATAACCTGAAATACTTGAAAGTGATTGCATACACTATTTTTCGGTTGTGATTAACTAGGTATACTTGCCCCTCTGCCACATCTAACAGAAGACGTGTTACACATTTACTGTGCCAGTTGTAACGAGTATCACGATAACTAGGGTATACTTGCCACTTTGCCACATCTAACAGAAGACGTGTTACACATTTACTGTGCCAGTTGTAACGAGTGTCACGTTAACCAGGCTATACTTGCCCCTCTGCCACATCTAACAGAAGACGTGTTGCACATTTACTGTGCCAGTTGTAACGAGTGTCACGTCAACCAGGCTATACTTGCTCCTCTGCCACATCTAACAGAAGACGTGTTGCACATTTACTGTGCCAGTTGTAACGAGTGTCACGTTAACCAGGCTATACTTGCCCCTCTGCCACATCTAACAGAAGACGTGTTACACATTTACTGTGCCAGTTGTAATGAGTGTCACGTTAACTAGGGTATACTTGCCCCTCTGCCACATCTAACAGAAGACGTGTTGCACATTTACTGTGCCAGTTGTAACGAGTGTCACGTTAACTAGGGTATACTTGCCCCTCTGCCACATCTAACAGATCCACCGAATGTTACAAATACTAACTCTATTTGCAGTGTTGTGAAACAGCCTCACGTCAATCTTTGTGCCGGCAGTTACAGTGACATTATATCATGTCTCAAATTGCACTACCATGAAATACACTTTGTTTAATATAGTGGTGGTAGTAACACACTAACGGTATGAAAATAAACACAACTTGTCAAAATGATGTATAATATAAAGTAAGATCAATATATTCAAATAAAATTGCAAAGATATTATTTCTAAAAGAATTATGAGTGAAAGTGAGTTTTAGAGGACTATTAAAAATGTTCATACATTTGAAATAGATACTTTGTCTGAAAAGAGAATATTATTTGTTGTACACCACATTCAATTTCATAAGATTATACAACTGTAAAACTTCTAAGCTGTCTTAGCTTGTATATTGCAAGGTATGAATGAATGTCTTTATTTAATGGCGGAGTTAGGACTATGAAGTCCTCTCTTCCACTCACCTTGTGTAAACTATACTAACAAAATAAAATATAATTTCAAACTGAAATTCAAACAAAACTTAATTTACAAAGCATAAACGACTAATCAAATACAATAAAAAAACTGAAAAATTATAAATATGCAGCTAATACAATTTAATAGTTACAATAATCTAACATACTTACGAATTAATACAATATTATATTCTCACAGGCTCATTCACTCAGGTAATCCGTTATAACAGTGCCCCCCCCCCCCAGACCTCCATCACTCCCGTGAGGACCGCAAAAGTAGGTAATTAAAGTCAGCCCAAAAACCAACGCTATCATCCATATTTCTCAAACTATCAGAAGGAAATTCCATGAACGAAGGACTGAAACTGTAAATGATTTATTGAGAAAAAGGTATGGGTAATACAACGTGTTTTATACATATAAAGCCCCCAAGAACACGTAGTTGGTCACTTAATTAATTATAATAGTAATACGTGGTCTATGAAGTACTTCATAACCTGAAATACTTGAAAGTGATTGCATACACTATTTTTCGGTTGTGAAACTAAATATGCCACAAAATATTCTTTGGTTAAATGGGTGCTTTTAATAAGAGGATTGAGAGTATATCAAGAGATACGTTCGTTTTGCAGCAAATGTTAAAAAAATAAATAAATAAAAAATAACTGTAACAGCCCTCCCCCAACTAAAAACATAATAGTAATAATAATCGTAAGAATTTGGACGTTCAGCACAAGAAAAAACGACATAAGGTTGTACAATGTGGAAGCAGGTTCCATGGTATGAAGCTGTAGACGTAGTGAAGAGGGGGAGATGGCTTTGCAGCCCCATTGGGTCAGAAAAACGCAGAGGATCTGTCTGAAGATCCACTGCTGTGCCTCAGTGCCTCTTCACCTTCTCCCAGTAATAAAAAAACATGATTCACAAAACTGTTACTTTATTAGTAGGCCATGTGTGCCTGAAATTATGATTATTGTGTTGTTACAGTTAATAATAATGTTGTTATTGCTATCAAATAAATAAGCTGTTTTTAACTGCAAGGTCACTGATAAAGTTTTAAGTATATGGAAATGTTGTTAAAATATCACTGATTACAAAGTGCAGTGCGTTGTATATTAAAATCATTTATTTAGTTATTAAGCAGTTATTTTTGAATTGTGCATTTAAACGTATAAAAAAGTGTTGATATAAATGTTCCTCCTTTACTGATGAATCACTTAATTCAATAAATAAATATTCGTAATTAATTTAAATATATTTGCCAGTGTTTTCCCTCCCATTAGTTATGGTGGTTGCACAATATATATTCAACGATGCCTAAGACAACATTAAGTTGATACGGGTGTGTAGTAATGGAAGCCTCAAATTATGTCAAGACTTACACGTTCATATAATAATAATTATTATAAATTAGTATAACCAGCAACATCGAATGTGGGTGTTCCTTGGAGGGGTAACCTTTTGAGCGATTTCGTATTTGCACGTAGGCCACCATGCAATACGATGCCACATAAAACATTTGCATGTATACTTTCGCTGTAATACGAACGTATAATAATAACGTACGGTATATAATAAGAACTCACCATGCACGTACAGTGTTGACCCACCCACCCATCCATACACGTACATTGGCACAAACCCACACACACACACCATACATGTACAATTGTTTTGACCCACCTGCCCACTCATTCAAGTAAACTGGTAATGACCTAACCACCCATACACGTACATTGCCACTGACCCACACACACACACACACACACATCATACATGTACAATTGTTTTGACCCACCTGCCCACTCATTCAAGTAAACTGGTAATGACCTAACCACCCATACACGTACATTGGCACTGACCCACACATACACCCATACACGTACAGGTGTATTGACTCACCCGCCCACCCTTACATGTACATTGGCACTGACACACACGCACACAACCATACACGTACAGTTGTATTGATTCACACGCCCACTCGTACACGTACAGTGCTATTGATTGCCAAAATTGTGACCTGCCTTTAAAGTCACTAATGGTTCATAAGTCACTTTAAAGGCATTTGTACTCAGGTTTTTGGCTACTTAAGGTTTTTTGGAATGCAATGTTCAATACATATATGTAACCTTGTTACCTTGCAAAACACTGTTTGCATATAGTAACAAAACCAGTACAAACATTAACACTGTTTGAATTAATTTTAAAATTAAAACAGTTATATTGATGTTTGAAACTTGTTTTCAAATAAAAAAAATGTGTATAATTTATTTGAAACATGTAAAAATCTTATATTTCATATTTTTTATTAATTTTGTTTTACGAGTAAATGTAAGTTAAATTACGTAATATAATTTTATATATTACATTACATTGAAGTCTCAAATATCAGCTGTTCACAAATAAAGAAAAAAAACTGAATGGAACATGGAGTAAAATATTTGTAAAAACAATTAATATTAAAATGTTAAAATATAAACCTTAGTTAACCAAGAGAAAAGACCAAATTATACGACACTGCAGGACTTGACTTTCAAAAGCTTTATAGCTTTTGAATGAAGCTTTATAGCTTTATTTAGTGATTCTTAGAATGAAAAATACTTTCCCATATTTAAAAATTCATTAAAGCTATGCTATTGTTAGAATAGTAATAATTAAGTAAGCAGATAAAGAAAGGACTTGGAAGAGTTTATTTTAATTTTACAGTGTATAAACTACTACTGTCTACTAGTATAAAAAAATAAGTATATCACTTGGTTTTCAAAAATAAACACGAATATGTAATTGGTGTTTTAATAAATTAATTTGTCAGCCCAAAAAATACAATTGTTACCTACCTAACTAAACATAACATAGTTTCTGTATTCTTCAGTAAATACTATAAAATACTATACTATAACAAATTCATTATTTGTGTTAAATTGGGTGCCTAGCTTCCAGAAACGCCTGCATGCCATCCATCCGGTGGCAATAATGAGAATCAGTTTTATGTGGCTAGTAATTATCCCTATTAGCATTGTGCAGATGGCCACCATAGGTGATTTGCTACTGACGTAGCTTTCCCTCAATACCTCGAGAAATAATTATCATAGACCAAAATAGTATTTAAATTTGTGTTCAATATAAAAAACTATATCGAATTAAAACACAAAAAAGGATAAAAACACAAAAAAGGATAAAAAAACATCAAAAAAATAATGGTTATGATTAACAAAAACTACGTTTTCAAACATTAAAATACTCGATTTTTTTATAAAATGATATTTCCGCTAAATAAAAAGTGTTTTATCAAAAAATATATTCCTGCTTCTTCCCACTGGTGATAAAAAGTCTAGAAACTGCATAAATACCCAGCCACGTGGTTCGGATTCCACGTAAGACTGTAGGTCCCTTAGTTCCCCCGCCTATTGGTCTGTTAACAAATGGCTCTATATAAGGACTGTTGATATTAGTAAGTGTAGTAACAATTATTACACTCGTTCCTCTACACTGATAACTCTCATTCAACCCTCATATTCATCTATGTTTATTTACGATTTAAGTTTTACTGTTAAATAATGAATAGGCTAATATATAAGCTAAAATGGCATTTTTAAAATTTTGCATGATTCCGAATAAATGAGAACCCATTTTAAGTAAATTTAAATAAAATATAAGAGTCAGCTTAGTTGTTTTTCTTCAGCGAATGACATTAGGTACATGGTCATGCCCCCATCCCGCTCCAGCATACCTTCCCAAGTTCCCACCCTAATAGCTTAAAGGTCATTTGCCAATCTTAGTCTCAGCGATACCTCTGAGGATGCCACATCACAGCAAAACGTCTGGTTATCTTATAAGTAGTGTAGATAGCACCTTGACACGATCGTTACTGGAAACTATAGATTGTAATTAAACCGGCAAGTTTATCTGATAATTGCTTGCATTTTATCGTAGTTATGAACGAAAATCCAGACAATTCCAGACATCAAAAAGTTACAGCTATAACTTTTATCAATTATTCATTATTATTATTCATCCCTAAGACGTCGATCGTAGAGATATGGGCGAATATGAGGCGTGAATGAGTGTGATGAGTGTAGATGAACGACTGTGGTCACTGTTACTATCTGAGTTCAACTTAGCTCAGAAAGAACTATTTATTAATAGCCCAATAGCCAGGGCAACTATGGGATCTACAGCTTTACGAGAAATCCGAACCACGTTGTGTTGCTCTGATTTTGAGCTAACTGACAAGTTTGACACTTAGTTCTCTTCCCTACACAACACCCGAACCTTGACTACCATTCAACACGGACATTCCAGACTTCTCTAGTAGTGTCATTTATAATTTTACAGGAAATACTTTCTATGTATAATGCAATAGGTGTAGAACCATATTTGCCGACAGTTCAGGTAATGGAACCATATATTTTGAAACATTACCGTCCTAATAAATAGAATGTGCCTATTAATTGTCTTTTTTCAGTTAGATTGAAATAAAAAACCTCATTTAACAATATTTGATGTTGTACTGTATATTTTTGATTTTGAGCACTAAATCTTCATAATATTTATAATTTATTTTGTAGCCTTATTAAAGCTACTATTTATTTTTGATATGTTGAACCAACTTAAATAAGAGATTAAAATAAGACTTGTCCATTGATTAAAATTTTCCTTAATTTATCTTCTTATAAATAAATTCAACAAATAAAATTGGTTTCTTCTACAAATAATGATAAAAACGAAAATAAAAATCTCTTCTTTTATTGACTCAATGGAACCTAAATAAATTAAAACAACTCTTCCAAAAA
Organism: Stictocephala bisonia; assembly: GCA_035578905.1. Classification (NCBI taxonomy): domain Eukaryota; kingdom Metazoa; phylum Arthropoda; class Insecta; order Hemiptera; family Membracidae; genus Stictocephala; species Stictocephala bisonia. The sequence continues at coordinate 68,555 of JAQJVL010002243.1, forward strand.
AATAAATTAATTATCTTCAGACCAGAACCTTTTTATTTATTTGACTTTTTTAATAAATTTCTTTAAATTTTTTAATCAAAATTTTTAAAATTCAAAATTTTAATACATTTTCTAAATTCTTTAACATTGAATTTTCTTAAAATTTCTAAAATTGTCTAATTTTTCTAAAATTGCCTCCGGGAGACCTGGAACGAAAAGAAATAACCAGCTTTTAGTAACTTGAAACATTTTTCCTTTTACTTACAAAGTTTAAACCGCAAAACAAAAAAATCAAAACACTCTAAATATTTTTCACTAGAAGAGTGACTTCAATCCAGAAACAAGTTTCACCACGCATGCTTAGTGGATCTTACTCTATCTACTAAAACCCTACTGAAAATAATTAACTAACTCAATATATTTTACATAAACAAATTTTGTTTACTCTTTGTTTACTTTTATCCACCAAGCAATTTATTCGAACATAAAAAATTCATTAAACTTTAAAAAAAATAACTTTGACAGTCTTAATCTAACAATTTTAATCCAACAATCTTAATCTAAAATTCCTAATCTACAATCATCAATCGAACAATCTTAATTTACAATCAAAATCATGAATGATAAATCCTTCCCTGTAAGACATTTATTAAATAATTAAATAAATGTCAACTAAAATTACATTCCTTCTTTTTCATATCAAATATATCTTCCCTTTTATCATTAAATATTTACTTTGACTTGACATTCTTTTACTGAAAGTACATGATTAATATACTATCTTAACTTTTCTGAAAATGAATTACATCATAAGCATTAGTAATCCGTTATTTACAAACAGACATATAACATGTAAACAAAATTAGTCATTCATTATCAACTTCAATAATCAAATAATATATTGTAAATAAATTTCAAATATATCAAGTAAGTTAATTATCCATGAATATTTTGTATTTTAAATTGTATCTGTATATGTATTCTTGTTATATTATAAGTGTGTTATATAGTACAAGAAAGAATTTGAACTTCTAAAACAAAATGTAAGTTGAAAAGTTATGTGTTTATAATTGTAACGTATATCCAATACCAGTTTCCAGCCTATTCCAATTGTTTGTAAATAACAACAAACCAAACACAACACTGAAAGGAGAAGCAAATGGGATCCGAAATGGAGACAAATTTTGAATCTTGATTTATTGGTGAATTGTTTTATTATGAGTGGACTTACGCACCCAATTTTTTCTTTTATTTCTTCATTTGTTTCCAAACACTTATTGACTGCGAAAACCCTGGTTTTTACCAAACGGAACGACACTGAGCACTCATTTTAAAGCACTTCATTGTAATGGGGTAGTAAATAAAAATTTCTTTTGAATACCTCTCCGATACACTCTACACTGCATCACACGGAACATGCAACCGATAGTTGTATTTCAACACTGTCTAATGTCACTTTGGTTAACTTTTGCATATGTTGAACACTTACGGAGGACTGGAGTGGAGTGTGGAGCCAAGGTCAACTAACCGGTCTAGTATCGATCGGGCCAGTCAGCTGATGGAGATTGTGGGGACGCTTGCTTGTCCCGTTCTTCTGTTTGGAGTGAGAACAATGGACTATGGACCACGAAGCCAATGAACAATGGACAGTGGTCTTGTGCTCTTGACTCCAAAGTGACTGTTGGAAATGAATTAAATGTGTTATAGTAGTTCTTAAGATGGTAGTATAAGAGAGATAATTTTTATTGGAGATCTGGAAAAGGAAAATCTAGGGTAGATTTGGAAAATTATTGTTAATTTAGATAATTTCAAGTCTTTTTAGAGATGTGATGAAGATAGGGTTTCAAAAAAAAAAAATATTTTTCCTTTTGAAGGGGGAAAATAATGTTACGATTGTTAATTGTTGCGTTATGATTAAATTAGAAAAATTGTATTTAGAAAATGTTATATTTTAAATTTTGAATTTTTTCATTTGAAAGTTTAAAGAAATTTATTTAAAAAGTCAAATAAATAAAAAAGGTTCTGGTCTGAAGATATTTAATTTATTATTTTGGAAGAGTTGTTTTAATTTATTTATGTTCCATTGAGTCAATAAAAGAAGAGATTTTTATTTTCGTTTTTATCATTATTTGTAGAAGAAACCAAATTTATTTGTTGAAGTAATTTATAAGAAGGTAAATAAAGGAAAATTTTAGTCACTAAACAAGTCTTATTTTAATCTCTCATTTAAGTTTGTTCAACATATCAAAAATAAATAGTAGCTTTAATAAGGCTACATTAAGTGCGCAACTCTGCTAGTTGAACAACAGAGATACGTTTAAAATAGAAGAGTTTGTGCTTATCTCAAATTATATCAGACCAGATTTTAAAACAAAATTTAATATTAAATAAATTGAGAAGATGGCACTCAAAGTAGACTTTCTCCTGAAGAAAGAACTTATGTATTAAGCACGTTTAAGAGGAATAGAAGTAGAAGACAGCACAGTAGTGGGTGATTTAAGAAATAAACTGAGAGAGCTTGTCAAGTTAGGTGTTAGGCCAAATATAGGTTACCTATCCGGCCATGTAGTAGGTGGAGAGGAATATGAGTAAATTAAAGTGAACTTAGAAAATCTGAAAGAAAGAGTTGAGGGTGTTGTGGAAAGTAGATGTTTAAGTGATATAACCCGTATTGAAGCTAAGTTAGCTCATTACGAATTGAGATTAAAGGGTTTAAAAGGGTTATTTGTAAGTAATGAAGCCGCTTTAGCTAAAGTGTCATCCCTCGAGGAAAAGTTTAAATTCCTTAAAGGAAATGGTAGGAAAAATTAACATTGATTTAGTAGAGAAGGACAACATAGAGCAGGAGATAACTAGAAACGGTGAAATAGAAGACGAGTTTGAGCAAAGCTTGGTAAGCGGAATTCAAAAACCGGTTTTAATGAGCCAATCGATAAGCCCACCCTTGAACGGAGTCGCATCTCCAGAAATGGCAGATAATTTCAACTGTCAACGAAACGTTACGTTTAATTATTCTCGCCTACATAATCCACTAGAGCGTTATCTAAATAGATTTGAGGTAACAGATGGGTTAAACGCAAGCTTATTGATCAAATTTTTTAAAAACATGTTAGCTTTTAAAAATTAAACTAAATTAAAAGACAGTGAGATTTTAGAGATTATCTTGGGATATGCAAACGGTCCTATGTACAGCAATATATTAAAATGTAATGAAGATATGGACACTGTAAGTAAAACTCACATAATTATTATAAAACAATTCGTTCCAATGGGGCTGAGAGAAAACTTAAAGAAAACAACGGTAAACCGTCCACAGAGGTCTGGGGAACCATTAGAAGTATATATAAATGAATTGAAAATCTATAGTGAGGTACTTAATACTAGATACACCGATGAAGAAGTTCTAGACATTGTTAAATTAGGATTAAATTCTGAAAGTAGAGCTAAATTAGTATTTGTGGGAAATCCTACCAGCTATGCAGACCTAGATAGCATGTGTATTCAAGTACAAAATGTATGTTACAACGATGTACAACGTAGAGAGGTAAGAGCATACCTACCACCTAAGCATATGGTTAGCCATGCTGTAAACAATGTAGAAGATAAAAAAACATGTTTTATATTTAATAAATATGGACAAATAGCAAGGGATTGCTTTCAGAATAAGAACACACAGAAGCGCACACAGCAGTACAACAAAGTTTTCACACCATTCAATAAAAAATACAACCCAGTAAAATACAATAGAACGTAACGAGTTTTACACGGAAGGAGATTACAACACAGAAGCCAAAAAACTAGATTATGGGAAGGAGTTGGCCGAATTCGGATCTCTTGTCGATCCCCTCCCAGAAATCCAGCAAAAGGTAAACAAAAACAAACCCGTATACAACAATACAGCAGACGACAAGATTACTCACTCGACTGTAAACAATAACATTGCTAATATGGTACACAGTCTAAACATTATACCAACTATTAAAGTTATAGTAGACAACAAAGTGATACAGGAAGCATTAATTGATACTAGAAGTTCAATTAATGTAATTAGAGAAGATTTGTTTAAAAAATTGAAAGCATGTTGTCCTAGATTTTAAAGCACTTCATTGTAATGGGGTAGTAAAAAATTCTTTTGAATACCTCTCCGATACACTCTACACTGCATCACACGGAACACGCAACCGATAGTTGTATTTCAACACTGTCTAATGTCACTTTGGTTAACTTTTGCATATGTTGAACACTTACGGAGGACTTGAGTGGAGTGTGGAGCCAAGGTCAACTAACCGGTCTAGTATCGATCGGGCCAGTCAGCTGATGGAGATTGTGGGGACGCTTGCTTGTCCCGTTCTTCTGTTTGGAGTGAGGACAATGGACTATGGACCACGAAGCCAATGAACAATCAACAGTGGTCTTGTGCTCTTGACTCCAAAGTGACTGTTGGAAATGAATTAAATGTGTAATAATAGTTTGTAAGATGGTAGTATAAGAGAGATAATTTTTATTGGAGATCTGGAAAAGGAAAATCTAGGGTAGATTTGGAAAATTATTGTTAAGGTTAGATAATTTCAAGTCTTTTTAGAGATGTGATGAAGATAGGGTTTCAAACAAAAAAAATATTTTTCCTTTTTGAAGGGGGAAAATAATGTTACGATTGTTAATTGTTGCGTTATAATTAAATTAGAAAAATTGTATTTAGAAAATGTTATATTTTAAATTTTGAATTTTTTCATATGAAAGTTTAAAGAAATTTATTTAAAAAGTCAAATAAATAAAAAAGGTTCTGGTCTGAAGATATTTAATTTATTATTTTGGAAGAGTTGTTTTAATTTATTTATGTTCCATTGAGTCAATAAAAGAAGAGATTTTTATTTTCGTTTTTATCATTATTTGTAGAAGAAACCAAATTTATTTGTTGAAGTAATTTATAAGAAGGTAAATAAAGGAAAATTTTAGTCACTAAACAAGTCTTATTTTAATCTCTCATTTAAGTTTGTTCAACATATCAAAAATAAATAGTAGCTTTAATAAGGCTACATTAAGTGCGCAACTCTGCTAGTTGAACAACAGAGATACGTTTAAAATAGAAGAGTTTGTGCTTATCTCAAATTATATCAGACCAGATTTTAAAACAAAATTTAATATTAAATAAATTGAGAAGATGGCACTCAAAGTAGACTTTCTCCTGAAGAAAGAACTTATGTATTAAGCACGTTTAAGAGGAATAGAAGTAGAAGACAGCACACTAGTGGGTGATTTAAGAAATAAACTGAGAGAGCTTGTCAAGTTAGGTGTTAGGCCAAATATAGGTTACCTATCCGGCCATGTAGTAGGTGGAGAGGAATATGAGTAAATTAAAGTGAACTTAGAAAATCTGAAAGAAAGAGTTGAGGGTGTTGTGGAAAGTAGATGTTTAAGTGATATAACCCGTATTGAAGCTAAGTTAGCTCATTACGAATTGAGATTAAAGGGTTTAAAAGGGTTATTTGTAAGTAATGAAGCCACTTTAGCTAAAGTGTCATCCCTCGAGGAAAGTTTAAATTCCTTAAAGGAAATGGTAGGAAAAATTAACATTGATTTAGTAGAGAAGGACAACATAGAGCAGGAGATAACTAGAAACGGTGAAATAGAAGACGAGTTTGAGCAAAGCTTGGTAAGGGGAATTCAGAAACCGGTTTTAATGAGCCAATCGATAAGCGCACCCTTGAACGGAGTCGCATCTCCAGAAATGGCAGATAATTTCAACTGTCAACGAAACGTTACGTTTAATTATTCTCGCCTACATAATCCACTAGAGCGTTATCTAAATAGATTTGAGGTAACAGATGGGTTAAACGCAAGCTTATTGATCAAATTTTTTAAAAACATGTTAGCTTTTAAAAATTAAACTAAATTAAAAGACAGTGAGATTTTAGAGATTATCTTGGGATATGCAAACGGTCCTATGTACAGCAATATATTAAAATGTAATGAAGATATGGACACTGTAAGTAAAACTCACATAATTATTATAAAACAATTCGTTCCAATGGGGCTGAGAGAAAACTTTAAAGAAAACAACGGTAAACCGTCCACAGAGGTCTGGGGAACCATTAGAAGTATATATAAATGAATTGAAAATCTATAGTGAGGTACTTAATACTAGATACACCGATGAAGAAGTTCTAGACATTGTTAAATTAGGATTAAATTCTGAAAGTAGAGCTAAATTAGTATTTGTGGGAAATCCTACCAGCTATGCAGACCTAGATAGCATGTGTATTCAAGTACAAAATGTATGTTACAACGATGTACAACGTAGAGAGGTAAGAGCATACCTACCACCTAAGCATATGGTTAGCCATGCTGTAAACAATGTAGAAGATAAAAAAACATGTTTTATATTTAATAAATATGGACAAATAGCAAGGGATTGCTTTCAGAATAAGAACACACAGAAGCGCACACAGCAGTACAACAAAGTTTTCACACCATTCAATAAAAAATACAACCCAGTAAAATACAATAGAACGTAACGAGTTTTACACGGAAGGAGATTACAACACAGAAGCCAAAAAACTAGATTATGGGAAGGAGTTGGCCGAATTCGGATCTCTTGTCGATCCCCTCCCAGAAATCCAGCAAAAGGTAAACAAAAACAAACCCGTATACAACAATACAGCAGACGACAAGATTACTCACTCGACTGTAAACAATAACATTGCTAATATGGTACACAGTCTAAACATTATACCAACTATTAAAGTTATAGTAGACAACAAAGTGATACAGGAAGCATTAATTGATACTAGAAGTTCAATTAATGTAATTAGAGAAGATTTGTTTAAAAAATTGAAAGCATGTTGTCCTAGATTTTAAAGCACTTCATTGTAATGGGGTAGTAAAAAATTCTTTTGAATACCTCTCCGATACACTCTACACTGCATCACACGGAACACGCAACCGATAGTTGTATTTCAACACTGTCTAATGTCACTTTGGTTAACTTTTGCATATGTTGAACACTTACGGAGGACTGGAGTGGAGTGTGGAGCCAAGGTCAACTAACCGGTCTAGTATCGATCGGGCCAGTCAGCTGATGGAGATTGTGGGGACGCTTGCTTGTCCCGTTCTTCTGTTTGGAGTGAGGACAATGGACTATGGACCACGAAGCCAATGAACAATCAACAGTGGTCTTGTGCTCTTGACTCCAAAGTGACTGTTGGAAATGAATTAAATGTGTAATAATAGTTTGTAAGATGGTAGTATAAGAGAGATAATTTTTATTGGAGATCTGGAAAAGGAAAATCTAGGGTAGATTTGGAAAATTATTGTTAAGGTTAGATAATTTCAAGTCTTTTTAGAGATGTGATGAAGATAGGGTTTCAAACAAAAAAAATATTTTTCCTTTTTGAAGGGGGAAAATAATGTTACGATTGTTAATTGTTGCGTTATAATTAAATTAGAAAAATTGTATTTAGAAAATGTTATATTTTAAATTTTGAATTTTTTCATATGAAAGTTTAAAGAAATTTATTTAAAAAGTCAAATAAATAAAAAAGGTTCTGGTCTGAAGATATTTAATTTATTATTTTGGAAGAGTTGTTTTAATTTATTTATGTTCCATTGAGTCAATAAAAGAAGAGATTTTTATTTTCGTTTTTATCATTATTTGTAGAAGAAACCAAATTTATTTGTTGAAGTAATTTATAAGAAGGTAAATAAAGGAAAATTTTAGTCACTAAACAAGTCTTATTTTAATCTCTCATTTAAGTTTGTTCAACATATCAAAAATAAATAGTAGCTTTAATAAGGCTACATTAAGTGCGCAACTCTGCTAGTTGAACAACAGAGATACGTTTAAAATAGAAGAGTTTGTGCTTATCTCAAATTATATCAGACCAGATTTTAAAACAAAATTTAATATTAAATAAATTGAGAAGATGGCACTCAAAGTAGACTTTCTCCTGAAGAAAGAACTTATGTATTAAGCACGTTTAAGAGGAATAGAAGTAGAAGACAGCACACTAGTGGGTGATTTAAGAAATAAACTGAGAGAGCTTGTCAAGTTAGGTGTTAGGCCAAATATAGGTTACCTATCCGGCCATGTAGTAGGTGGAGAGGAATATGAGTAAATTAAAGTGAACTTAGAAAATCTGAAAGAAAGAGTTGAGGGTGTTGTGGAAAGTAGATGTTTAAGTGATATAACCCGTATTGAAGCTAAGTTAGCTCATTACGAATTGAGATTAAAGGGTTTAAAAGGGTTATTTGTAAGTAATGAAGCCACTTTAGCTAAAGTGTCATCCCTCGAGGAAAGTTTAAATTCCTTAAAGGAAATGGTAGGAAAAATTAACATTGATTTAGTAGAGAAGGACAACATAGAGCAGGAGATAACTAGAAACGGTGAAATAGAAGACGAGTTTGAGCAAAGCTTGGTAAGGGGAATTCAGAAACCGGTTTTAATGAGCCAATCGATAAGCGCACCCTTGAACGGAGTCGCATCTCCAGAAATGGCAGATAATTTAAACTGTCAACGAAACGTTACGTTTAATTATTCTCGCCTACATAATCCACTAGAGCGTTATCTAAATAGATTTGAGGTAACAGATGGGTTAAACGCAAGCTTATTGATCAAATTTTTTAAAAACATGTTAGCTTTTAAAAATTAAACTAAATTAAAAGACAGTGAGATTTTAGAGATTATCTTGGGATATGCAAACGGTCCTATGTACAGCAATATATTAAAATGTAATGAAGATATGGACACTGTAAGTAAAACTCACATAATTATTATAAAACAATTCGTTCCAATGGGGCTGAGAGAAAACTTTAAAGAAAACAACGGTAAACCGTCCACAGAGGTCTGGGGAACCATTAGAAGTATATATAAATGAATTGAAAATCTATAGTGAGGTACTTAATACTAGATACACCGATGAAAAAGTTCTAGACATTGTTAAATTAGGATTAAATTCTGAAAGTAGAGCTAAATTAGTATTTGTGGGAAATCCTACCAGCTATGCAGACCTAGATAGCATGTGTATTCAAGTACAAAATGTATGTTACAACGATGTACAACGTAGAGAGGTAAGAGCATACCTACCACCTAAGCATATGGTTAGCCATGCTGTAAACAATGTAGAAGATAAAAAAACATGTTTTATATTTAATAAATATGGACAAATAGCAAGGGATTGCTTTCAGAATAAGAACACACAGAAGCACACACAGCAGTACAACAAAGTTTTCACACCATTCAATAAAAATAACCCAGTAAAATACAATAGAACGTAACGAGTTTTACACGGAAGGAGATTACAACACAGAAGCCAAAAAACTAGATTATGGGAAGGAGTTGGCCGAATTCGGATCTCTTGTCGATCCCCTCCCAGAAATCCAGCAAAAGGTAAACAAAAACAAACCCGTACACAACAATACAGCAGACGACAAGATTACTCACTCGACTGTAAACAATAACATTGCTAATATGGTACACAGTCTAAACATTATACCAACTATTAAAGTTATAGTAGACAACAAAGTGAAACAGGAAGCATTAATTGATACTAGAAGTTCAATTAATGTAATTAGAGAAGATTTGTTTAAAAAATTGAAAGCATGTTGTCCTAGATTACAGTTAAATGGGTCCGATATTAAGTGCCGTACCGTTAGTCAAAATGAAATGAAGATACTGAGGCAATGTAATTTAAAAATAAAAATAAATGAATTTACTTGGAAAATACATGTCCATGTAAGCAAACATTTAAGCTATGCTATGATAATTGGGAGTCAATTTATTAAACAAAGTGAGTTGGTAGTAGACTTGGAAATTAACCAGTGTCAATTTTATGTGGGAACAAATATTTTATAATTTTAAGTTTGTTTGTAAAGCTTGACTTATTTCATGTAACTCGTGTTATTAACGAAATAAAATATTCTGATTTTGTATTTTATTTCTGTATCAATACACTCTCTACGTTGTGGCTCGCAATTTTACTCTGTTTTACTTCATCGTCCCTAAAGGACGACTACCACTCCTGCTGCCGATCAACGACTCCACGACATCCAGGAACGCTACTACGCCAGAAGAAGGTAACAACATCACAGCTCCATATATCTAAGCCCTAGCTAAAGTCTAAAACACCCATAAAAAGTCTTTAGTAAATCATATCGTATTTCTGCTACGTACACAAAAAATATCAACTTTTTACAGAATTTTGGCAGAAATGGTGCAGCATGAACATACAGTTATTAAAAGATAGACGGTATAAAATTATTTCGAACCACATTGGAGGAACTCGATTATTTTGTCACTTTTCCTCTATTCCCACTGTAGACCCAAAATGTAGCTTCAAGTAAGTCTATGCACGCTGTAAAACAATCGAAGCTACTAATTTTTATAATTTTAAAGATTATAAGCTAAAAGTCTTAAATTTTTGAAACTTCAAATCTCTCAGTTTCTTAGTTACATCAAAAAATGAGCCAAATTTCAATTCCATTAGATCTTCTATGAAAGTATGTTGGATTTTATATTCATTAGCGACTGAGTTAGTCAGTTATAGAGTCACATATGTTGCTGAGAAGGATGTATATTGATTTCATATAATTTTAAAATATTTAAAATATGTCACTCCCTATTACATTTTGCTAATGTGTTTAGTAATACAAGTTTAACTCAAAGCACGTCAAAAAATTTAAACAGTGAATATTAATTCAATAAATAAAATTATGTGGTATATCAGAAATGGCATGTTCTTTCACAATAGAAAATATAATTACAATGCCGTTGCAATTTGCTATTGTAAACCAAAAAGACTAATATTTTTTAAACGTTGATCCACTTTACGTTTAACTTTGTCTAATTTTCAGAAGAATACGGATTTAGATTATAAATATATTTATTTTTTGGATATGTAGTGAAGTTTTATAAAACCAAATAAAAGCAGAAGAGTCAAATTGGAAGCAGTGCTGCATTTTATTGTCGATGCAGTTTATTCCTTGCAAAATATGGTCATCCGTTCATGAGAACAAAAACAGCTGAGTACTTGGGTGATCCAAATAGTAGAACATTTTGTAATACGATTGGCCCTATTTTACATTATGATGTCTGCCTTATTCAGCACATTGAATACCTCAAGAAATGTCTTGTATCTGGTTACCTATTTCTGTCATCAGATACACGACGAATTCCTAACCAAATTGTCGTGTTCCAGATATTTTAGATAGGAAATACTTTTAATTGATATTTAATTATATTCCCGATATTAGCCACAAGAGCAAATAACTGAGATGGTTCTTTATGTTAAAAAAGACTGTCCAAATATTGTAGAAAGTTTCTTAGATTTATTATTAGTAAGCAACAAGACAGGATAAGAGCTTAAACAAGAGATCTTACAGAAAATATAAAACGACGGGCTAGTCTTGAAAAAATCAGAGACCAGTCCTATGACAATGGCACAAAAATGACTGGTAAATATAAATGGGTGCAGGTAATAATTCTAGAACTGAACGAAGTTGCCTATTTCGTTCCCTGCGTCACTCATTCGTTAAAATTGGTGAGAGTACATGCCACTAAAAGTTCTGTTGGAGCACACAGTTTTTTTTAATTTTTTTACTATATACTTTATATAACTGTTTTGTAGCTTCCACTACAAGATGAGAAATGTCAACAAACATTCCTAGTAACACTTAAATCATGGAGTAAAACAAGGTGGTCGTGTTGAGCGGAAAAGTTTTATTCTTCCCCCTCTAGAAAGGTCACAGATAGGCCTGCTGTTGTTAGGTGTTTGAACTGTTATTAGTACAAGTGTTCAAATGTAAACCAGACACTGTCACATTTCTTCACTGACACTGAGACATACATGCATTTGGCATATATAAAGGGGTTTAAACAATCACAGGTAGCCAGTGCCTCTGATTTAGTGTATGTTGTATGTATGTATGTACTATATGGTCTTACTGTGTATATTTTCAATATTGGAACTAGTAAGTATTATAGAATATATAATTTTACATACATAATTCATTACATACTTTGATGTACGTACGATATCTTGTGACGTTAGCTATGTTTTGTTATTTAATTATTACTTCGTTGTGAGTGTAATAGTTATTATTGTATTAGCTATGTTTTCCTTGATAGATTTTAATCGTTACTGCTTTTAACTGATATTTTGCCTATAACCTTTGTAACAGTTTTTTTTTTTATCGTACCTTGTCATATTGCTCATTCTTCTTTTATTACACGTATTCTGGTAGTTAATTATATTTTAATCACAATTTATCTTGAACTCTAATTTGTCTTCAAATTGAAATTCATAATGTATAATAATTGAATAATACCTAATATTGGGTTATTTTCGATTAAATAAGTGTGTTTGTATCACACTCATAACAACAATTTCAAAATCGTCTAGAATGGAATCATTTCTACCACTATAATAATATGTATTTTTAAATTATGAAGCATCTATGTTATTAGACGATTGATTTGTTGTTACAAATTAATGATATAATAACAAATTAAAAAAATGCACATTTATTATTGGGACCGATTTAAGTTATTATTCTTCCTTTAGCCTCGGGCCCTGAATGTGTCTCTTAAATTAGATTTAACATGTAGAAGGTGTAAATCCAGTGCATATTACAATAGTGGGAACCGAAGAAAAGGAATACTTGTAGAAGAATGAGAGAAGTGAAGTAAATGCTGAGTGGGCAAGTTCTAAAAAAAGTTTTAGAAATTGCCTGTAAGAAACCTGTAAGAGATCAAAAGGAAAGAAGGTATACAAAGAAAGAAATTGGTGGAACGAAAAAATTATAGAGGCAGTAAGCGGTCCAAAGCTTGAATAAAATGGCACACGAATGGGGCTACAAAGGAAAATAAAAAAAATGTGATAAATAAGAGATAGTAATGGAAGATTTTTTTAGGGGAAAAAAGAAATCATGGTAGAAATGTACTCAAGAATGCAAAATCTATGACTTAAAACAAGAAGATGGTTTATAACATTATGAAAAGTAAAAATCCAAAAACAGTTACTAAACTTAAATTATAAAATGAAAATAAACAGGAAAACCTTTCAAAATAATAGAGGGATGGAAATCCTATGTTAAAAAGCTACCAAAGAATACTTTCAGGAAAGAAACAACACTAAATAGAGTAACGATCCAGGAATTACTGAGGATCTACGTATGTGAGAAGTGGAAGAAGCACTAAAATCATAAAAATTGGTAAAGCCATTGCCCAGATGAAGTAACAGTGGATATGGTAAGAGCTTCGGCTTCAGTAGCAATGGCTTAACATGATTATCTTTGCTGATGGTCCAGTTATATGGGGCCAAGAGATATATCAACAAGGGGAGTGTTTAAATGAATGGTATAAGCAATTGAAGGATACAATTTAATTTAATAATAATAAGCAAGGAAAGGAGTGAAGTTCCAGTGATTGAAATAATCATATGAATAGAACAAGATACAATAATAGAAGAAGAGCCGTTGATGAATGTGAATAGTCATGAAAATCTGCGAGCGTTAATATCTAGGGAGTGGAAATTGGAAGATAAAATAACAGCCAATTACACAAAGGGGGGTATCATCAAACGATTAAACACCTGTAGTTGTACAAAAATAATCTTATGAAATAAAAGTTTGATGTAGTATAAGACATGTTGTTCACTAATAATAACATATGCCTCAGAGACATGGACCTTGAACGAGACGGATTGAAGCTGAATACAATCAGAGGAAATAATATTGCTGGTAAGTTGTTTGGACAAAACTAGAAGAAATAAAATAAAAAACGCGTAAATAAGAAGGACTGTGGAAGAAATTAGTATAAAAGAATACACGAGGCAGAATATCTTACGGTGGTATGGCTATGTCAATGAATAGAGAAGGGTACATTGCCAAGGAGAGTATTATAAATTAGGGAAGAAAGAGAAAGAGCTAAATAAAGATCAAAAAAGATATGGCTGGAGGGTGTCAAAATGGGGGTTGTTATAAGTAGGAGCTGATTGAGGCAGAAAAATGTTGGTGTGAAAGAACAGAGCTGCGGCATTGAAGAATTTATCGATTTAAAGCCTTTTATTTATACATTTATTCTAAAGACACCGATCGTTACGATGTGTCGAATATGGATTTTGAAAGAGTGTGATGAATGTAGATGAGTGAATGTAGTCATTGTTACAAACTAAGACTTGGCATTATTACAAAACAGAGTACTGATGTAGCCATATGTCTTCAGGAACATTGTACCATATTAGTTGTATTAGTTTTCGTAGTAAAATATTATGTAATTTAAAAAACGGCACTGGCGCATGTAACTTTTTAACTATCTAAAAAAAAATTGTGTTTCCTATTATTTCAGATTTTATGGTTTCGACATAATTCATTGACCTAAGTAGACTCTTCATTAAACTTTGTATAATTGATTATAGTCTGGATAGGTATAGCAACTACAGTTAATTAATCAATTTAAATTTATTTTTTTTATGTAAACAAAAGGCAGAAATTAGATGGAGTGGAATTAAAAAAAGTTATCGTTCATTTTCTAATTTTACCCATACGTACAATCTAAAAAGTTTTAATCCAAGATACATTTTTATTTATACTCTGTAAATACTGATTATAAGTCCTCGCCGAAATTATAACTGAAAATGACCATTGAAAATTACAAAAAAGACATAAACTGTACTTACCTACTATGTTTATTTAGGCATGAATAAAGTATTAGCAGTTGGATTATGCCTCTGTCTGAGTGCGCTGTGGACTGAAGGCAAGGTTAACAACAAATTTCAAAAGTACAGTAACATCTGGGTGGCTAAAGTCAGAGGTGGTGAGGAGGTCGCTAAGAGAATAGCGAGGGACCTGAGCTACACTTATAAGGGTCAGGTATGTACATAAGTTGTTATGAATAATACTTATAGTTAGGCTCAATAGAGATAAAACAAAGCCAAAGTTAGGTATGGTGAAGTAGTTACGAAAAGAATGGTGAGTGAACTCTGATACACTTATAAGGATCATTCATGTAGAAATATGGTTTATTATTAGAGTATGGCCTTGTATAATTTATATTCTGTCTTTTTTGTTGTTTTTATTTCTTGTTCACAAAATAGGTAATGTCGAGTTGTGACATTGGTAGAAGTAGAGTCGAGCCATTTCGTTGTAACTAACCAGTCATTTAAATCACTGTAGTTACAAATATACACAATATATAATATTATAAGTGATCTAACTTTATAGCTTGTTGTAATTAATTTATTTTGACAATTGAATTATATGAAACTCTATATTTATTTTTATTAAAACACGTTCACTGCGAGTAAGGCGCTTGCGCGTCGTGTTGACCTTGAGCCGTGTGCGTCCCTACTATAACAGCTGATTCCTGCCAATTTCTGGTTTTTTATTTGTGTGTGTTGGTTTTGCTCATTGCATAGTTGTGTTAGCAGGTTGTGTCAGTAGTTTTGTATATATTTTTTTAGTTTTAAGTTTTCATTACTAATTAATTAATGTTCAGAAATTGCAGATCTAAGGAGTATATTAAAAGACATAATACTTTATTAACATGTTAGTTAGTTTTTTTTTTTTTTTTTTTTTCATTAAGATTAGTGAAACCATAGACTACGGATCTAGGGTTAGTTGAATGCCAGATTTGTTCACTGATCATTTCTGACTGAGTTTTGAAATGCTCCAATAAACAAGTTTTGAACATTTTGAATCTTTTGTGTTTTAGCTTGGTGAGTTTTTCGATCACTACAAATTCGTAAAGGACGACTATCCTGAAGTATCACTGCGTGACAGTAGCCACTTGACTAACACTCTTCTGGATTTAGATGAGGTAAAAAAGTTTAAGTGAATATATATTGTACTGCCAAACTATATAGATCAGTAAGGATCCATCCTGCTGCCATTCTTGTAATATATGCCACGTTTTTTTATGGAAGAAAACTGCTAGTGTATAGTTGTATCTGTTTATTTAATTTTTAATGCATAACACTACGTGATAAAATAACGCTGCAATATCTTAGCAGGTTCTCACAGTTGGTTGGTCTTATTGTATTTTGGTGTTTCTTATTGTTTTAGGACTGTATTAATTGAAATATGAGTGTGTACAGCATATTGTCGACAACTCTTGCTTCGATATAGGGTGGTTCTCTACGCGTTCTTACCATTCCCACCGTTATTGTCTCTAAACAATTGCATTACTATAAAAAGTTGCCTTTATTTTACAAAACAAAATCATTTAGTCTAGAAACCCCTTTAAGTGTACAACAAGATGATGCAAAGTAGTTCAATCACGTCGGAGTTAGTAGACCTTAAACATTTTATAAAGAAATCATAATTAACCATGCTTTTTTGTCATGTTTGCGTTTGTTGTATAAAGTGTTCAACATAAATCGTTAAATTAAATTATTGCTAATGTTACTGTTATCGAAGAAAGTGGAATGTTTTTACCTTTAGGAATTGAATTTCAAGAAATCATTTCTCATTGGGACTTTAGCACTTCTAGTGGTTACAAAATAAAACAGCATTTCAACTGGCCTTGATTCGGTTATGGTTTCCCTCACGCTGTGTTATATAGTTTCAATACACATTTAGGATAAATAGTATCACCTGCATAAGACACCAACGTTTCATACCGGTCAAACGTTTCGTTTGCTTCCAAATCACGGTTGAGTAGGAAAAGTCCAAATTATACCAAATGATTTACGAATGTCCAAATTTAAAATATTTTAGATGCTTCTGTGCTCATTTATATTCAATTTCAGGTGACTTGGGCAGAGCAGCAAAGATTGGTCGAACCAAAGATTCATTTTTTTAGGGAAAAAATTAAAACTATTAAGGATAAAATGAAAAAGGAAGAAGATCAATTGGAAAATCTCCTGGCTTTTCTGAAGGAAAATTATAAAAGTAAAGTAAAGTGTAGGCGCCCATTTTTCTGTCTTACCAAAATTCCGGCTGACATTCTGGCAATTATGGTAAGATATACTATAATGAATTATAATATGATATTTTAATTTAATATTGTATAATACTGTTGAAGAGGGATATCAATTCTATAATCACATTAAATGCATTACCTTTGAAGCGTATACTTATCAAGGCTACTACAATGAACCGCTTAGAAACAGTTTATAACCTTTGTGACATCAATGATTACTGCACGAAGTTTGATTAGAGATGTCATACGTAATTTACGTACAAGTGCACAATATTAGTTTAATTTGTAGGCTATTATCAATTAGTTACTATATACATACTTTTGAAATCCATTTGTCAAGTTCACATCGGAAAACAGTGAAAAATTACAGTTGAGCTGCAAAGATGAATTTAATATTTTATATCTACTGACTTCTCGAATGAACTTGTTTCTATTTTTTCATGTTTTTGCAAATGCACGTGCCTAATATTTTTAATTACACTATGTTAAATCTATATGTAATTTACTCCTCTATTTAGGTAGAACTATAAGAAAAAAGTTTAAAACAGAAACAGACGGAAGCAATAAGATAATATATTATGTGAAATTGTAATGTTTGTAGATTAAAAAGTGAGTTTTTCATAAGTATACTTTATCATTTTTAGAAAAATAACATTCTGAGAGTGACGGATGATGTACAGTAATTATCATAAGTTATTTTTGTAAATTAAGTATTTCGTATTACATTATAATCTAGGCTAGGGAATGCAACACGTAAAGGCTATTGGTCAGAACTATGTCATTGTGCCTGTCAGTAGCTTTAGTGACGATGGTAAAAACAATAACAGTCTGGAAAACATTTCGTTTCTTGTTTTAATAAAACTAAACATTTGCTGACAGTAAATTGAGAAATGTTTATAAATTGAATGATTAGCTGTTATTGTTTTAGAAAAGTTTTAAACAAGGTGATATCAGACAATTGGGAGCTTTCTCTACAAAACCTGCTCCAAGGTCACAGCTTGAAGGTTATAGTAAGGTAAAAACTGAGCCAATCGGACTTCTAAGTGGAAAACTTAGTGCATACGAACAAAGATACAACGATCCTTTTTGGAGACTGCAGTGGAACATGGTAAGTGTTTAACACATTTATGATATATTAGGAAACAAATTTTTTGAATTTTGTTAAATGTATAAAGTTGAACAAATATAACCATAAGCTATTTAATAAAATAAAGATAATAATTTTACTAATTGTAAATGCCAGTTAGGCTATAGCAGCTTACATTGAAACAATATTATATGTAAGTATGGCCCACAAGATATGTCACTTAACTTTGCACTTACATAACTAATGCATTCGTATATTTACATTTTTTTCCAGTAAGAATGAAATTAAAGAAATGAATGAAATTGATGATGATATAATAATTTATGAAGTATTTAATTTTATGACTTGTATTTTAAGTTTGTACAAAATAAACTGATGGTACTTTATGTTTTCAGCAAGATTATCGCACAGTCGACATGCCGGTGATGGACCACAATGTGGTTCCGGTCCACGAAATGGGAATCACTGGAAAAAAAGTGACTGTTGCAGTTGTTGACAACGGTGTAGAACATGAATGTCCCGAGTTAATGGATAACTTTGTAAGTAGTGACAAAAGAAATATGATTATTAGGTTTTTCTAAGCTGTTATTTTGTCATAGTTTTTAAATCAATCTCAACTTTACTGCCGGTTCACTGAATTTGTTACCTTGGTGGAATTCAATAAATTAATTCCGAAAACATAAATACTGAGTTTTATATCCTATCCCTACTCACTGAAAGTATAAATACTTTCTTATATTTTTTTTAAACAAGTGATTTTATAAAAAATTAACAAAACAAGAGAAAACCTTGGTTCCTTTCATTCTAATATTAATATTTTTCAGAAACACATAATAAATATATTTTAATTTTCAACATATTCATTATAAATTCCTGTTAAAGTATATAGAATTTATTAGTTTACTATAGACATATTCACTTATTTTTCAGTGTAAACAAATTTGTAATTATCATATTTGCACGGTTGTGTTATGATTTCAAATGTATTTGAACTATGTGATTAGGTACATTTAGACATTTTAATTCTCATTGCTCATTACCTTAGCAAACATATTAAATTTACAAATATGATATTTCTTTTTACTGTTCTGCTATCACAGTCCAGATGAAGCATTGATTACTTCCAATTAATTCAGATTAAAACATGTTACAATCATAACAGTTTACCTATCATAACAGTTTACCTATCATAACAGTGTACCTATCATAACAGTTTACTCATCATAAAAGCTTACATATCATTACATTGTACCCCAGTTTGGTTCTCTTTTATTATATTTATCAAAATTAGACCTACTATTACTGATGGTGTAGTAAACAATTGCTAAAAGCTCACTCTAGCTAAATTTCAAAGGTAATCAATCTAATTAAAGATTTTTATATATAATTTAATACAAAAAAGTAAAGTACAACTACGTTAAAGGGGACTATCTGGAATTGAAGCGGATCCAGGTTAAAAAAAAATTGGGCTATTCGGACGATACCAGATATAAAACAAAAATCAAACGTTTGTTCATGATGTGGAACATATTTAAATATATTCATTAACACAGAACGGTAGTGATAATAAAATATAAGAACAACTTTCAAAAACCAAAAATTAGTTGTTAGCATATCAAACACAGAAATCAACGAAATAATCTAGGAAATAAGTAATTCTTATATTTTTATATTTTGTATGACGGTCCAGATTATCCGGAAATAAGAGATTCGGTAAGATTTACAGGTAACTATAACGGGTAAGTTATCCGGAGATGAGGTATCCTGTAAGATTTACGGGCTACTATAATCGGTAGATTTTCCGGAGATAAAAGATACGGTAAGATATCCGGGCTACTATAGCCGGTAGATTATCCAGAGATAAGGGATTCGGTAAGATATCCGGGTTACTGTAGCTGGTAAATTATCCAGAGATAAGGGATTCGGTAAGATATCCGGGCTACCTATACATGGTTAACTGGATTCTACTGTAAATACTATACAAATGAGAGTATTACAAATGTAAACTGTGATTGTCCCCAACAGGTTGCTGAGCTCAGCTACAACACGTGTATAGATATCCCAGGTTCTCATCCCTCTCCTGACGCATTTGCAAATTACCATGGCACCAGCTGTGCTGGAATAATAGCTATGAAACCCAACAACGAGAAGTGTGGAGTTGGAATTGCATATGATGCCAAAATTGTAGGTGAGTACTGATTTGAACAATCTTTTACTTAAACTCTTTACAGTAGACACAATATCGTTGGTCAAGCGTTAAACAGTACAGTATTTATTTTAGGGAAATTAAAGAAACTTAAGGAGTTTACCCAAATATAATTTGGGCTAGGCTGAAAGTGACCTTGCGTGAAAAATTTAGCGCATATAGGGGTTCCAGCAGCGCTGGGGAAGTGTTCCACCATTCCGTCTTTAGTTGGTATGAGGGCCAGTGTTGGGAGTGGGGACAACGGACACAATCAGCTTGTAGAATTGTGGTAGCACTTCATCTTTTTCACTCCCTTTGTTTGTAGGTTATGTTAAAGGTAATGAAGAAAACTACTTGAATTATAAAAGTCGATATAATATAGCCATAATCTTGTATATTGTAATTTTTTTAGATATTATAAATCATATTGAAATTGGTTATTAAGTTCTTGCTCGATATATCGCGACAAAGCAGTTAAAATATCACACTTTTTAAAACTGAATGAATGCGGAGTAATATGTGCATAAAACATTAATGTAAGCAATGATAAATATTATTTCTGTTTGAAGGTAGGCCACTGAACATTTAAATCACACTCTAGGTATTTCAAATAGAATATATATTTAAAATACAATAATATCGCAAATCAAATTGTAATATAACCTCAAAATAAATGAGTAATGATAACAATACGACTACACCAGCTGGTTCACCATTCGTATCTTAGGCCCTTTTCCCCTTATGCCTTGTTCCAGCTGTACTATATTCCAGTTCTCACCACGCGCTTTTCCCGGCAATGGTCATGTAGCACGATGACGTGAAAGGCGGAGCTTTCCACTGCGTATCCATGACAACAAAATATCAAAATGGCTCATTGGCCCGTCAGTTCAGTTGTGGGAGAAGACTTGTATTCCGTCTCACTTCAATGACTAGCTTTGCCTCTCTCACACAGGTTATCTAATAAGGCTGCAATCAAAGCGGCCGAACTGTAGTAATATGGTTGGTGTTCTTGTAAAACTTACTTCGCTCGTTGGGGGCTTCGCCCCCAAACACCCTTTCTGTGTAAGCATCAATAGCTAGTCAATCACGGGTGCATTCAAATATGATAACGAGTGGCTACCAAAGTTGATTAATAGGAGATCTCCAAGTTAATCACAGGTTACACAAGATTATTATGGGTGGTTACCTAAGTGGATCATGGGGGACTATAAAAGATCATCATCGGGGGTTACCTAAGTGGTTGTAGGTTGGTTAACCTAATCGATGATGAGTGTTACCCAAGATGATCACGGATGATTAACCAAGTTCATAACAGGGGGTTCCCAACAGGATCACGGGAGCTACGCAAGTTGGTCATGGGGGATGCCAATGTTGATCACATAGTTTAACTAAAGTCATCACCAGGGTTTGAGTAAGTCGAAGACTGTGTGCCACTGAAGTTGATCACAGGGGATCGTAAACGTAAAGGTCAACGTAAATAGTGTATAAAGTTTTAAGTATCCAGCCTATTTTAATCAGGCTGAAATAGGTAGTTAAAGGGCCAGATTTAGTATTTTGGCACCCCTAGGCCCAATAACTATTTTCACCCCCTAGTCTAGTTAAAGTTAATTTCCTAAAAATCTGTACTAAAAAAAAAAAATCAGACCTATTTGTTAATTGCTTAAACACCACTCCAAGTTGTCATTTTATCATTGCAAGTTTTTGAGGAATTTACTTTGTTCTGGGCTTAACAAAATACCGTTAATGTATTAACACCAGGTTAGCTAATAACTTTGGTTTTGTTCAATTTAGTTATTTAAGCAAATAATAATGATAAAAAAAAAAAAAAAAAAAAAAAACTGTAATAGACGAGGGGGTTACCTAAGTTGATCACTTGTCGCTGGCCAAATTGACTATGGAGGCTACCCAGGATGATTACGGGTGATTATCCCCGTTGATGACAGGGGTCTACCCAAGATGATCATAAGTGGTTAGCTGGTCAAAAGGGTAAACGTAAACAGTGTGCAAGGTTTTAAGATCCATCTGGTTTTAATCATGCTTAAATGGGAGGATATATTCAAAAAATCAAGTTTTTTTTACAAAAAGCTCAACTTAACCAACTGTTTGTAAGGAAACGGTTGTATATATAGCATATAAGTATATAAACATTCTAGTATTAAACGTTATTGTGAATTAAACAACGTAATTTGATGTCTTCTAAACGAAATATTGCAACTACAGAAAAACAAATACCTCAACGGTACATGAAAGAAAGTTTTAAATTGTTTTAAAAGGTGAAATATCAAATATAACAACAGTTAAATAGGCTGTAATGTTTATACTTTCCAACTTATTTGATTCATACTTAAATGGGAGGAACTATTCTATAAAATTACGTGTTTTTTACAAATCTCAACTTTACCGTCTTTTTTAAAGAAAATAGTAGAATATACCACAAAACGTATATATACATTTTTGGACACAATTAAATTGTCAACATAAATATTTCATTTGATGTTATCTTAATAAATATTACAGCTTTAGTAAAACAAAAACCTCAGCTGTGCAAACAGGTAAGCGCTTTCTCGTCAGCCATTTTGAATTTTGTCTAGGTTATAAAATTGCCAAATGAAATTGTATATAATTTTTTTGAACACAAAAACGAAAGTAAATATTATGTAGGGTTTTAAGTTTATGGCTTTTTTATCATATATAAAATAAAAATTTCATGTTTTCGACAACATTCAAATTTAACGACTTTTCGTGAAGAAACTGTAGTATATACCATAAAAACTTATATGGAACTTTTTGTACAGAACTTTATTGTTAATTGGAACATTTTGTTTGATTCTATTTAAAGTAAATACAACAGCGTCAGTAAAATAAAAACTTCAAATGTGAAAACAGATCAGTAGTATCTCGTCAGCCATTTTAAATTGTTCTGGGTTAGGAAAAGTGCGAAATCTAATTGTATAGCATTTTTCTTGACAGAAAAGTGAAGGTAAATAGTGTGCAAGGATTTTAGTTTCTATCTTAATTTAATCATGCTTAAATGGGAGGAACTTTTCCAAAAAATTCACATGTTTTATAAAAAACTTAACTTTACCGACTTTTTGTGAGGATACTATAGTTTGTACCATAAAAATGTATAACAAATTTTTTTACATCACTTAATTTTAAATCTGAATATTTCGTTAGATTCTATTTAAATTAAATATTACAGCGTCAGTGTAGCAACAACCTTAACTCTGCAAAAACTCCAAAAAGGTCAGCAGTTTTACGTCAACCATTTTAAATTTTTTCTAGGTTATGAAAAATCAAATTTCAAAGGGGTTTTGAAAGAATCAAATTTAAAATACGAATAACCTAACAAAAATAGAATTTATTTTACAAAAAGTGATATTTAATGACTTTTTGCATAGTTAATATCAAAAATACAACAAAATTACTTCTTAACAAAATTGTAGGAAACTTAATTTTAAATGTGGAATATGCTGTCATATTTGCTCTACAAGAAATGGTTTGGCCACAATGAAGCCGCAAGTAAAACTGCACAAATTGAAAATTCCCGTCCACCATTTTGATTTTTTTTGAGTTAAAAATTAAGATTGCTTTTTTCGGAATTTTCCCGTCGGTTGCTATGAGTGTGCCAAATTTCATGTTTATAGCTCATGTGGAAGTGGGTTAGAATTTGTATACGTTAGTGAGTGAGTTAGATATGCGGCTTTATAGATATTAGATAATATCTTTTCGCAAATTTAGTTTATTTTATTACCTCACACGTAGAAGGAAAAATACGTGTACAATCAACGGTGTAGATATGTATTGGCAGTTTTTTTTTTTATTTTACCGAAATATCCACTTAGGGCTGAAATGATATGAAAAGTAAATGGGCATTTGGCTCATTATAAAGGATCTAAATATCCCATGCTGAATTATATATACCATAAACATTAATTTTAGTTGAATTGTGTAGCAAGACTCTTCGGTCAGAAATACACAGGAGACAGATATTCAACTTATTATAGGCAAGTAATAGATTACTAAAGATAACTGCTTGGACTGCAACCTAATAAATGGACTGGTGCAAGAGGGATGAACTGAGTGGTGAAACTGAGATGT
Source organism: Stictocephala bisonia (assembly GCA_035578905.1). Lineage (NCBI taxonomy): Eukaryota > Metazoa > Arthropoda > Insecta > Hemiptera > Membracidae > Stictocephala > Stictocephala bisonia. The sequence goes on from JAQJVL010002243.1 coordinate 92,822, forward strand.
AGAACTATTCTCCCCCCACTGTATAGAAACATTCTCTCAGATGGTAAATTACGTGTTGGCATGCAGTAGCAGGTCCTGCCAACAAAAACGTCATCGACAAATTTGTTGGTTTTGATCAACACAGTCCATCACAGCTGTTTTTATTGAACATTTGATGGTAAAATATAGTCACACCCGTGATATACGGCAGCGTAAATGTAGAATGTTTTCCCTCCACTGCTCAAAAAAAAAAAAAAAAAAAAAAAAACACTGTGCTTAAAACCCTATGTGCACTAAATTTATCATTTAGATTACACTACGTCCGGGCCAATCATAGTGGCAGGTAATCATCTAGTTTTCACGACCAACTAAGAGTTATCTACAGGTATATTTCCTACCAGTCAGTTATTTTAGCCATCTAGGTAGCCGATTAATTTTCCGCTAATATTTTAACCATAGGCTGCTTGACTAATATCATTCTGTCTAAAAAATAAAGTAATATTATAATTAATTGGGCCAGATAGAAAACGACCTGCGTGTTATATTTAGTGTAAGTGGGTGTTCCAGTGGTAGAGGAGATCTTTCCACCGCTGAGCTACCTTACTTTACGGGCGTGAGTAACTTCCACCGTGAAGTATTCAACTTCCACAATAGTGTTACATTGAAAAAAAAATACTATACCAAAGACGTTGGTTTAAATTTATTGTTTACATTATTATTCATTGTGTTATTGCTGTTATAATTTATGGTTTAAATACTAAATAATAATCTAATTTAATCGTCCTAAGTCTGATTTGTTGGTGCTGAATAAACTAACCAATGTTTACTACTGCTAATAACGTATAACAAGTGGGCCTTGCTTTTGCACCGTCAGAAAGCGGCCTACAGCTCTGGTTGTCATGGCAACTTTTAAATGTAATTAAACAGTGGGGAAGAGCATTTCAAGCTCAGACAAGCATTTCAAAAACCAGACAAAGCTCAGTACGAAGTTGAAATAAAAATAAGAGTCTTCTGAGATGAAAATGTGAAGATACATATGAACAATGGAAAGGATTTGGACCATCCTATTGGGCAGGAATGTAAGTTACTGTGGTATCATTTATATTTTCTTAATATTTCTAAAAAGTATTTTTTTTTTATTTTATGGAACTTTTTATCAGGTTTTGTAACATATATGAAAATGAAATATTATATTATACTTGTTTATTATATTTATCTTTACTATCAGAAACTCCTAACAATTAAAATAAATTATATAACATTTACGAAAAAACAAATAAGTTGAATTTATGTGGTTTTAAAACATAAATGTTTTGTAGTTATACAAAAATTAATATTTATCAAAAATCACACATTACAGTTTTAACTTATACAAAAAGTATGGTCTATTCATAGAAAATAACAGAACTAATATATATGTTACAGAACCTGAGAAAAAGGTACATATGTTAACATTACGGATATAGGATGAAGTGCTTCTCTTCAGTTATTTAATGTATGTAAAAAATACACTAAACAGACAGTTAGGCACTAAACAGAGTAAAATACAAACAGACAGTTAGGCACTAAACAGAGTAAAATACAAACAGACAGTTAGGCACTAAACAGAGTAAAATACAAACAGACAGTTGGGCACTAAACAGAGTAAAATTTTATGAAACGTTGTCTTTCATTTTATGCTCTAAATTACGTGTAAAACCAAATTTTACACGCTGTATAGAAAGCCTACTAAGTTTTAGCAGTGTTAAAGCCAAAACATTAATAGTTCTCTTTGCTAATTTTTTTTTCATTAAAGGCATAAGGGCGATTTGTGGAAAGGAACAGGCACTTTATTCTACATCACAAGCGTTAATGCATAAACTGCACCAAATCGACATTTACTCCAATTCTTGGCAGTACACTGGTGATGGCACGTACGTGTTCACCCTGGACTACCTGACTGAGTTGGCTCTTAAAACTGGAACAAAAGAGGTGAGTGTTCATTAACTTATACAACTATATGTTCATATAAAATCAAACAGCTCAGCAGTAATTCTCCCACGTGGTGGCAATAAATCGGCCTGTATAGTTCAAAGCTCTAATAGCCTTAAAATCGATAATACAGTCCACCCACAAATATACTGGTTCAATTGATTTGGCTATGAAATTTTGTAACAAAATAAAACCAGATAAAGTTTGTCATTATTATTTTCCGCCATAGTAAAATGTCTATGACTACTTGTTGGTGAAAAAAGTATCACAATATTACGTCTTAGGAAATAACTGTTAAAATCGTTTTGCTTTAATTACTCTTATTTTATAATAAATAAAAATTAAACCGTATTTAAAAATTTAAATATGTAATCTATAACAGATCTTCTCGTAAAACAAAAAAATAAATAAAATAAATTTGGTTTCTGAAACGTACTTCGTATTTTGCTGATTATTTTATTTATCATCATCAATGCTCGTAATCCTAAGAATAATATCTAAAAAAATAATAATACAAAAAAATAAATAAAACGATTTAAGAAAAAAAACACAATATAATCTCATCCATATATGTTTATATAGCGTATGGTTTACTATCAGCTACTATTTATTGTTTTTTTTTAAACTAAAAAGAGCTGTAATATATTTTTGGAAAAAGGTCCAAAAGCCATGTTGTATTAATAACAATATACAGTGATCTCATTTCACAAAGTAAAATTCAAAGCCATTTTAGACCTGCCTCACTGATCCTATTTATAATATGTGATCTCTTCGTAAAAGAGTGCAGGGTGTTACTCTGTAACTATTTAAACTATTGTTTCGATATACTTCCCAAATAATAGCTGGGGTGATGTTCGCGTCCATAGCAAACCTTCTAAGCTGTAAATACCTCCTGGGTAGTTCTAAACGAGCAACAAATCTGGTAGCTGGACTGTCATGATACTGTGATCTCCAAGCTATAGAAAATCTTTTCCTTAGGAAGTATTGAGGATCAAGCTTACACTAAATATAATACACAGCTCTGCCTGTCGTCATACGTTATAAATGTTGGTTTTGGTTATATGACTGTACTATTAACAATATTGTATGTGATTGGGTAATGTTTGCCAACATATCTAAGGGCTGTGGGGCATTTGTTAGGATCACCGAATTACGAAACATGTTGAAATATGTAAATAAACGTATAGTTTTAAAAGTGTTATTGAACTTTATTTTCAAATATTATATCAAGAGTATATAAAAATTTAATCGTTACATTTATTAATCAATGTAACCTAAGATATGAGTTTATTCGTTGTTCATAATTTTTTTCAAAGGCTTCTTTTCTGCTAACTTTTTTAAACGTTTTGTCGTATTTTTGTTTAATATAGCTTTAAGTAATTGTTGTTTGGATTTATTTTTTCGCTCTTTTATATTCTCATTGATTTTGGCTCTGATAAACCATGTATGCTGATAACCTCCCTGAATATTAAACTTTTTTATTCAATATATATCTTAACAAAATTTTATGAGTAAATGTCCATCCTGAGACTAACGATGATGTATACAAAACAAAACTTCAAATTATTAAGTACTAAAGGATATATTTCCATCCAAAAAGGTTTTGGGTGCCCTGAAATATTTATGTCTCACATAAATCATTTTATTTTTGCCAGAAGTCATCAAAAAACTAATTACGTTCTGTTAAACAAGATCTTATCAAAAACATACTTTAAGAGGGCTCTTAAATGAAACATCTATTTAAAAATAAAAACATTTTTGACTCGAATCGCTTTTTAGAATTTTAGAATTCTCCTTCATTTCGATTGTATAGGTTATTGTAGTTACCCAATATTCAAACAAGTTCCAAAAAAACTAGAGCTGTTATCGACATTTTAATCAGCGATTTTAATCAGACATTTATCTAGTTTCAATTTAGTTTTAGTTTCAGATCGATATCTTAAAGCTTTAGCCGCAATGTAGGACCACGCAAATTACTGCATGGTAATTTATTGCTAAAAAATGTGGTGATTCGTGAGATCCAAGTGGAGAAAACGCTAACTTCTTAGTCGCGGATGGATTTTACTACTTCATTCATAAAAACCTTTCTTCATTTAACTTAACGTCGATGGATACAATGTAGGTCTACGACGAATGAAATCAGTATTATTTTACAGACTGATTTACTCACTTAGAGTTAGTCTATTTACTTTTGTATGGCTTATTTCGTTTAAATTAAAATTTGCATTCCCATGTGGTTCCTGATATAATCTAACCACAAAGTAAAGCATAAAACGTTTATTCGTAATGGCAGTGCACAATATTTATTATGTCATGACAAATAATGTAATAATCATCTATATACAACATTTCTATGAAATAAATCATATGAACTACATTAACGAATGCGTACAGTAAAAATATTAATTCAATAATTCCGGCTTGATTAAAGCAATAAGTAATTCTATAATAAGTCACTGTCTCTATTAATCTTTATTTTATTTTTAAATATAAAAACAGTAATGTTAACTCGTAACTATTAATTTATTATAGTTTATTAATGTTGTATTATAAAAAATGCTAGGTAATTTATTTGTAATTTTATAAGAAGGTAACTTTGAAGCAAATATTTTTCCTAAACGGTAACCAGGACAGAAAAATATGACAGCCGGGGGACGGGGTGGGTCGGAGCGTCAAATCCATTTGAGAACTTTGAAGTCATGGGGCGAGGTAGTGTTTGGGAACCTCGTACCACTCCCTGTGTATTCCGTTGAACAGCCAATGAGAACACGTAGGACGGTAAAACTTGACATAAGTGATATTTAAACATTGTGCAATGTGAAGAAAAGTAATAAAATAAGAATTTAAAAATGTTTTCTTAGTTACCATAGTACATGTTGGTACATGAATTTAATATAATATTAATATAAACTGAAAAAATATAACAGTGATCGATTAAGGTAAACTTGGTTTACCGAAATCGATCACCATAACATTCGTAGCCTACATATTGCACTTATTTTTTATAAATACAGTATAAGTATTATACTGTATGAAATTTGCATTGAGTGACGTTCACTTGTGTATTGAAGTAAAATTGTAATTTTTTTCAAAATTGCTCAAATAAGATGTTCTGCTTGGTTTGGTTTTGTATTAATTTAATGCATTTTCAATTACTTGAATATCCACTGACCTAATTGGGTAGCTATCTCGTGATCAACTTGTGGTAGCCACATTGATCAACTTGCGTAGTCATCGTGATGACTTGGCTAGCACTCATGATCAACAATGGCTAAAACTCATGATCAGCTAGGGTAGTACCCATGATCAACTTGGGCAGCCTCCGTAATGCGTTTGGTAAGCACCCGTAATCAACATGGCTAACACTAATGATCAACTCGTGTAGTACCCGTAATAAACTTGGCCATCCACCGTCATAGACTTGGCTAGCACTCGTGGCTAGTCAATAATGGGTAGCTAGTCAAGTAGACCACAGGTGCTAACCAACGTAATCACTGGTGATTACACAAGTTCAGTTCACCAAGGGTGCTACTCAAAGTAACTATGGGTGACTACCTAAATTGACCCTGTTCACCTAAGATTATTAGAGATCCTACATACTAAGTTGACCACAGACTCTACTCAAGGTAATCACGGGTGGCTTCTCAAGTTGACCACGGGTCCTACCAAAGATAATTACAGGTAGTACTCACGTTGGCCACCGGGGCTACCCAAGATAATCAGGTATGGCTACTCACGTTGATCACAGGCCTTAACCAAGGTAATCAGAGGCACTACCAAAGTTCACCACCGGTCCTACCTAAAGTAATCACAGGTATTTCCCATATTGACCACTGTTAAGATAATTACAGGTCCTAAGTTGACCACAAGGTCTACTCAAGGTACTTTCCTTGAGTAGACCCTACTCACAGGGTCTACAGGTGACTTACCAAGTCCTGACCACCAAAGATCCTATCCTACCTAAAAAAATCACAAGTACTATCTAAGTTGACCATGGGTACTACCAAAGACAATACCACATATTGACCACGCGTCCAACCCAAGGAAGTCACGAGTGACTAGCCATGTTAACCACGTTTTATAATCGAGGTAATTACGAGTGGCTACCCAAGTTTACCATGGGTGCTACTCAAGGTGATTACTTGGGTAGTACCTGTGATTACAGGTACTACACAAGTTGACCATGGGTTCTAACCAAAAGGTTGCATTCCCATTTGGTTCCTGATATAATCTAACCACAAAGTAAAGAATAAAACGTTTATTCGTAATGACAGTGCACAATATTTATTATGTCATGACAAATACTGTAATAATCATCTATATACAACATTTCTATGAAATAAATCATATAAACTACATTAACGAATGCGTACAGTAAAAATATTAATTCAATAATTCCGGCTTGACTAAAGCAATAAATAATTCTATAATAAGTCACTGTCTCTATTAACCTTTATTTTATTTTTAAATATAAAAACATTAATGTCAACTCGTAACTATTAATTTATTATAGTTTATTAATGTTGTGGTAAAAAAATCCTAGGTAATTTATTTGTAATTTTATAAGAAGGTAACTTTGAAGCAAATATTTTTCCTAAACGGTAACAAGGACAGAAAAATATGACATCCGGGGGACGGGGTGGGTCGGAGCGTCAATCATTTTTAGAACTTTGGAGTCATGGGGTGAGGTAGTGTTTGGGAACCTCGTACCACTCCCAGTGTATTCCGTTGAACAGCCAATGAGAACACGTAGGACGGTAAAACTTGACATAAGTGATATTTAAACATTGTGCAATGTGAAGAAAAGTAATAAAATAAGAATTTAAAAATGTTTTCTTAGTTACCATAGTACATGTTGGTACATGAATTTAATATAATATTAATATAAACTGAAAAAAATATAACAGTGATCGATTAAGGTAAACTTGGTTTAACGAAATCGATCACCATAACATTCGTAGCCTACATATTGCACTTATTTTTTATAAATACAGTATAAGTATTATACTGTATGAAATTTGCATTGATTGACGTTCACTTGTGTATTGAAGTAAAATTGTTATTTTTTTCAAAATTGCTCAAATAAGATGTTCTGCTCGGTTTGGTTTTGTATTAATTTAATGCATTTTCAATTACTTGAATATCCACTGACCTAATTGGGTAGCTATCTCGTGATCAACTTGTGGTAGCCACATTGATCAACTTGCGTAGTCATCGTGATGACTTGGCTAGCACTCATGATCAACAATGGCTAAAACTCATGATCAGCTAGGGTAGTACCCATGATCAACTTGGGCAGCCTCCGTAATGCGTTTGGTAAGCACCCGTAATCAACATGGCTAACACTAATGATCAACTCGTGTAGTACCCGTAATAAACTTGGCCATCCACCGTCATAGACTTGGCTAGCACTCGTGGCTAGTCAATAATGGGTAGCTAGTCAAGTAGACCACAGGTGCTAACCAACGTAATCACTGGTGATTACACAAGTTCAGTTCACCAAGGGTGCTACTCAAAGTAACTATGGGTGACTACCTAAATTGACCCTGTTCACCTAAGATTATTAGAGATCCTACATACTAAGTTGACCACAGACTCTACTCAAGGTAATCACGGGTGGCTTCTCAAGTTGACCATGGGTCCTACCAAAGATAATTACAGGTAGTACTCACGTTGGCCACCGGGGCTACCCAAGATAATCAGGTATGGCTACTCACGTTGATCACAGGCCTTAACCAAGGTAATCACAGGCACTACCAAAGTTCACCACCGGTCCTACCTAAAGTAATCACAGGTATTTCCCATATTGACCACTGTTAAGATAATTACAGGTCCTAAGTTGACCACAAGGTCTACTCAAGGTACTTTCCTTGAGTAGACCCTACTCACAGGGTCTACAGGTGACTTACCAAGTCCTGACCACCAAAGATCCTATCCTACCTAAAAAAATCACAAGTACTATCTAAGTTGACCATGGGTACTACCAAAGACAATACCACATATTGACCACGCGTCCAACCCAAGGAAGTCACGAGTGAATAGCCATGTTAACCACGTTTTATAATCGAGGTAATTACGAGTGGCTACCCAAGTTTACCATGGGTGCTACTCAAGGTGATTACTTGGGTAGTACCTGTGATTACAGGTACTACACAAGTTGACCATGGGTTCTAACCAAAATAATCACAGATACTACCCAAGTTAATCACTGGTGGTACCAAAGGTAATAACTGGTACAACCCATGTTGATCATGTTTTGAATGTATGTAACTCTTCTTAAAAGATCTATTACTTACAAATAATAGTGACTTTATACAGTTGCGACTTACTCAGCTAACTCATGTATCTGTATATTATAATACTCTGGTAATTTGTTATTTAAATGTAATTAATTATTATCAATAATGTTTCAATCATGTTTTATATTCATTAGGAATAACATTAATTTGTTTCTTAATATGTTCTAACATCAGCTTTAATCCACGCAATAAAATTATATCCTATAAACGACAAATACATTCATTGGTGAATAAGTGTTTAGCACTTATGTACTGTGGTGCCAAAATGGATGAGTCCAAACTGCTTAGACAGTACTGTACTCATATAAAAAACTGAGGCTGAAGTACTGTGTGAATTGCTGAGGTCAATCTGGTAGACTACGTGAGCCTAAACTACCCCGAACATACATGTTTATGAGGCCAAACTACTGTCAGATAGGTGAGCACAATCTGCTTTGAACGCCTAATATTATATGTTCGAAATCGATATATGCTTGCAGCAGTGTTTTATTTACTTTTCACTAAAGCGTATCCTTTAATTTTGTAAGTGTATGTTGAGAATTGTTGTGGTGCTCATTTAATATTATTTTGTTTTAATCTTAGACCGAACATAACAAGATATGAAATGGAAATTTATTTTCAAATTGATGTCTTTTATTAAATATTTAACCACGTAAAAACCAATATTTAGAGCACATTCCAACAGCTTTAAGGAATATTTACAAAAATCATGCTTTGTAACTTATTTACTTAGTTATTAGTAAAGCGTAACTTTATGTTTGAAAATCAAACTCTTCAATTGTAGATTATAAGTACAGTAAGCCTATGCCTAACTATGTTAAATTTTAACCGTTTTGAGAATAACAAGATTTTAACAAGAATTATGACTTCAGAAAACGTTTCAAGTAGAAATTCAATATTTTAGTAGACCTCCAATTTTATCAGTGAATAATTTTATTTCACTGTAAGTCTACTTTTATAAACATTCAGACAGAGAAGGTCGGGTGGAGCCACCTGAGAAGGTGGAAGGTGGGGGGAGGGGTATCTGGGGTTTTCTGTTGAAAATAATACGAAAACTTACTATACAGGAAATGATTCAAAGAACTATATTGTACTCAGTCCGGCGGATTAAACTTCTTCGTCTTAAAAAACTGAACGTAGTTCCAACTTAAATCGCCAGTGTCGCATGACTTCTATATTTTCTTTCCCTTTAGAGCCCTCTTAAGATTCTGTCAGAATTCCTTCGTGACATATGTGATATAAATATAAATTATAGCATCTATAGAATACTTATTTCTTTTTATTTAGTACAATTCCAAGTAACATGTATTTTTTAACTGTAAAAAATTAAGAATTACAATTTCAGTATTTAATTGCATATCACATTATTCATTGTATGTACGAAAGTGTATTTATTGATATAATTACCAACACAACGTCATCGTCATAGTCTTTCTGCTTGAGCTTTAAGTCTTCATTGGCATGGATTTTTATGCCAAGATTACCGATGATTACTTGTAAATCAGCAAAATATTTCTGTTGTGTCTTTTATCTTGAAATAATTTCTCTGCTAATTTTTTCAACTACCCTACTATTTAACCGTTTTTTATCTTTAGTGTATCCTATCAATGATCTATATTCATATCCAACGCATATTAAAATAAATGCAAATCAACCTAAAGATCACTTCCGAACTGGCATGAGCAGATGTAAATATAAATAAGTATTTATGCTAGATTAGTTACGTGTTTGCGTTGATTATATCCAAACAATTGATTGCATAGTTAAAGAGTATCCCCTTCGCTCTTTAACAGAGGGACTAGCTAGCACAAATGCTACAGCTTTTTTATTTAAATTAATACATATTGGCTTACAACAAACCATACAATACATAGTTACCTAAATGCATGAACTGAGTCTGTAGAGGCTGTTGGTCATGTTGGTTTTAATCCCGTAATAACAATGTTATTTTCAAACTGGACATACGATCATCCAAACTAAACTGTTATTTTTAAACGGGTTTTTTTCCAAAGAAATTCCGTTAGATCAAGAATGGAATGGCACGTTGGAAATACTTTGCAAATCCTGAATTAGTTTTATAAACAAAATATAAAACTTATTTAGTTTGCAGCTTTTATTTTCATCTATTATAAAAAAATATGCTTATGTATTAAAAATATATAAAGCAAACCCAAAAATCAATGTGATAATGTTTAAAATGAAAGTATACACAAATTTTGATCTATTAAAATAACGAAAAAATATGGATTGTTTTTATGAGATTAAAACCAACATGGCCGTTAGCCTCTGCAGACTCTTACATGAAATATCACTATTATTTTGATGTTTATGTGCCGTCATTTTATCTTTGTCATATTGGCCTTTATTTTGTACTATGCACAATTCATTTTGAGCTAAATATTTTCAAACCACAGGGACGTAAGGGGAAGGGTGCAATTTACGTAAAGAGTGCGGGAAATGAGAAAGATATGTATGACAACTGCGCCACCGATGCTGAGCTTAACAATGTTTACGTCATCGTTGTTGCTGGAGCTGACCAATTCGGAAAAACTGTCTACTATTCTGAGAGATGTACTGCCGTTTTTACTACTGCATATACACAAAACATGATGACAGAAGGAATTGTAAGTATAAGGAAAATAAGATTACATAAATAATAATATTGTTACATTTTAAGCGGATAATCTAATTATATGTGTTAATAATATTAGTAGAGTAAACACGATAAGTTGACTTGTTCTGTGAAATCACATTGTACATTTTCATTGCCTCTTTTTGTTATAAAAATTTATAAAATATTATAAAATACATAGGCTATAGTTTTGCCATTGCATAGATTACGTCCTCAACAAATATCACTAGGTTCAACGTTTAGCGCTTTGTTTCACAAATAACAAAAAGATACATATCATTACAAATAATTAGTCTGTTTAAGTTAAATTATGCAGTGCATTAAAATTACGTACACTTATTTATTCTAGAGAAGTTGAACTATAAAAATGTATATAATAGATAAGAATCAATTTCTGATTTACAAAATATTATAACAAATACTTATCTAATTAATTCCAAGTTAAATTATAAATATAAACTGTGTCTTAAGTATGTTTCTAGACTTCAGAATAGGACCTTTATATTCGGTCAGAAAAAAAAAACACATTTCCGATAAACTAACTCCTAATATACTTTTTTTACCAACGATCTACATCGTCATGTTTAAAATAAAAATATTATAATTTATTAAATACTAAAGTGATACTGTCCTGGTTCTGTGTAAGATTAGTTGTATAAAATTGAGCGTTATAGTATGTAAACATTTGTTTAAAATGGGACTTAACATTTTCGATTTAGCAGTAGTCTAAATGTTTTAATATGTAAAAATGTTAAATAAATGTTGAATTGTAATCAGGAAATAAATCTCAGTAGTGGATTTATGCAAAATTCATGTACGAGTAATGGGCAAAACTTACTTCTCTATCGTAAAGACCACTTTCGTTATATTATAGTCCACCATTCTACCAAATATTAAACGTACCATCCCCTCCTTTAAAAGTGTATTCAGACAAACAAAGTCTTGTTAAATTCGTGGTCCATATTGTATAGAAATTTGATCCTTATATTTTATGTATATGTTGTAGGTAATAGGTATTTGCCATACATTATTTGGCAATCATCAAACACGCAAAGACATTTCTAGTAGCATCATTGGTTCCTAGGTACACAGACACTGCATAACCCAGTTCACTAGCATGGCAAACAGATTAGTTAGAAGAAGGCACTATGTAACGTTTCATTGTACAATTTGTTGATGTTTGAAATAAAAATTATTCCAGCTATCAGTAACATAATGTGGGACAGGGTAGTTCCATTCCAATACTTGTACATTGGACTCGATGAGGGCTTTGCCCAAAAACTACACAAGAAACATGCATGTGGTATCATGCATTCCAGCAATCTTTTAAATTACATCTTTTTTGGATAAATTGGCTGCGCGTTTTCCCCAATTATAAGAGAAATGATATAAATAGTCCCATAAGAAAAACAAGAAAAAGTAATCAGCCAATATGAAGTTAAGAGCTGCTTAGCAACGTCCTAGTGGCAAGTATGCTGGTTTTTATGGTTTGAGGCACTCTTTTTCCAGCTCAAAGTTACCCCTTAAGAGAAGATCAATAATGGGTTGCTGTAGTTATAAAACGTCTTCTACGTGATTACAAGATATGAGAATATTGTTCATGTATATACATTGCACTAATGGTGTTGCCATATGGGAATAATGATAGCCCTAATTTCAGATAAATTGCTAAATGATTCAATTTACTGTACGGTAAAAAATGTATACAATGTATATTTTATCAGAGGAAGTTAGGGTTCAGAAGCCCTTTTTAAAACCTAGGACAACGTTTTAATAGTGACTTCAGAAACACTACCAGTGACCGGGCATGTGGTCAGTTACATCCTTACAGTCAACCATGCAAGGAACAGCAAGTTTCGATGCTGCTTAGTGATGATATCTTGAGATAACTTCGGAACTATCCAATCAAGGCCAATTAATTAATTATAAGACATTTCGTGAAAGTCATCTCTTCAGTATATCAGCTAATAACATTCGTTGTGCTCGTGTCAACATAACATTTTTAATATAGTCCAATAAAATGTTAATATGATATTATTGCTAGTAGATAACTTACAAAAAATGATAATTAGGTAAGTTTTTGATATTTAACGTAGATTTATTAGTCTTCTTAACTATATTTAATGTGCTTTTTTATACTTTTTCCGGTGCGTTTTATGCAGACGTAATTGTTTGTCTACAAAATTAAGACTCGTTTAGTTTTATTTCATTTGCTATTATTTTTCTAAAGACGTCGTCTGTTATTGTTCTGATTAGATGTAAAAATATGATTATCTTATTTAAAAATGTATTTAAGAAAAATCTAACAAATCTAAAATTAAAATGTTTTATTAGGTTGCTCCTGTATTGAATGGAGAGTGCTCTACAGACTTCAGTGGCACCTCTGCCTCTTGTCCTCAAGTCTCTGCCATTATAGCTCTAGCACTTGAAGCCAAGTAAGATTTTTGTAAAATAACTTATTTGACATGGTAAATTACTCATATTTGTCATCATTATTACGTTAAAAGTTGGGATAAATATTAAACAATGGAAACTTCATGACCCAAGTCTTGTTACGTTGTCTGAATATATTTACTTGTAAATTATTTATTTAAACCACCTCTTTCTAGCTCACAGTTTCTATTTTACTCCAAGGGAATCTCGTTAATGTTTGTGGCAAATGTAATAACTGATATTAAATTAAAGAGAGAAACATTAAAAAATGCACACTTCAAGATTTATAGGAAATGAAAGTATTCCAAATGTATTTAAGAATGATGCTAATCTCAAATTATACAGTGATAAATCAAACATTAAATTCAAATTATTGATTAATATCGATGTATATGTCCACCGAACTACACATATATTTTAATGGTTATATGTCCAAGTAATGCTGTTCAGCTACATATTAACAAATACAGCTTTCATTATTAGAAATTGGATTAGTGTTTAACATATTAGAATAATGAACAATTTGAGACATGAACCATGTAATGTTTACAACAATAAAAATCAATGTGTTTGTCTACCTCTCAATAAAAATGTACAACTGTAGTTTTAGCTTTCCAAAATACATGAGTTTTTAGTTATGATTGTTAAATTAAATTCTACATGGATACAAATACAGTTTTATTCAAGATAAATTATCTACCAATAGCTCTATTAACATTCTCTACTATGGCTTCCAAACAAATAAGCCCTTTGAAGCACTGTCCCAATAAAAAAAAAAAAAAAAAAAAAAACGCAAAAATTTAGCTAAGACTAACTGTGTATGTACTGTTTAATAAACATAATCATTATAAAAGAATAAAAGCAAATCGTAAGCATTGCATGATGGTAAAGTTAAGGACATCGGATGAAATATTATTTTTTAGGTTTTTTTAAGATAAAAGTGTTAATCATTTTATAAGTAATATATGTGTTCAGTAAAAAAATTTAAGAAATGTTCTTATTGGAGATATTGCTACCTAAAGTGACTATTTAGGACTCTCAATTTCTTGGTGTTTAACTCATTAAGGATTCGCACGTTATATTTTATTAAAACATTTACAATATACTGGGGCAAAATGCACTAACCAAGCTAGTGTAAAGGAAAACAAAAAATATAAATTTAATAAAATTTTCACCACCTAATTTTTATAGTTGTCATCAAATTTTTGAGCTAAAATGTGTACAATTATATTTAGCTGTAAAAGTAGCACAGTAATATATAAATATATATAATTTATAAAATAATTTATTCCTATGGTAAAATAAACAATAAATGGGTGGAATCGTGTACTTTTGTACAGTTTTCGATGAGGGCAGCCAGAGACAGTGAGGCAGAGATATAGTGGGAGAGCAAGCTGTGTGTGTGTTTGTGTGTGTGTGTGTGTGTGTGTGTGTGTGTGTGTGTGTGTGTGTGTGTGTGTGTGTGTGTGTGTGTGTGTGTGTGTGTGTGTGTGTGTGTGTGTGTGTGTTTGTTAGTGAGGTAGGCTATTTATTTGCAACTCCTAGTGACAGTGGGGTACATAAAAAACAATGTATATTTGATTTGATAATATTTGGAATATAATAGTAGGTTTTTAAACCGTAAAAATATTACGTCATTTGAAAATACCTCTTTTGTCACTGGGCTACCTATATTTGTTTAAAGGATATATAAAATCGATTAATAAATAACTTCACATTTGGCACCACTAAAAATGTGTATATTTTTAGCCGTAAGTTGACGTATCGTGATGTAATGCATCTCATCACCATGAGTGCAGAGGTAGCCCCTCTGGCGGACAACGATGGTACCTGGTACAGGAATGGACGAGGGTTCTGGGTCAGCAATGACTTCGGCTTTGGCCTGATGAATGCGGAGAACATGATTACTTTGGCCAAGCATTGGAAGAACGTTCCGGAGAGCCGAATGTGCGTAGAAACCGTTACGATGGAGTAAGTGCTTCAAATATGTAGGTTTAATAAATACAACTTCACTAGGTATATAGACAAAAATGTTTAAGTTATTCAGGTGCCTAGATACAAAGATCACTAAGGGTATGATTTTAAATTACATTTGTGCTATTCTTTGAGTAATGTTTTTAAGGAGAGTCCTACAATAAGCTTCTTGTAGAACTTTATCCGTCCATTTTAAATGAATAATAATGAATAATGAATTTATATCCAACTAAAATAAACAATATTACCAAATATTCATGGTTTGGAAATTAACTGGTCACTATGTCCAGTAGTTATGACCAGTTTATAAAAAGGAAAATACCCCTAAAAAAAAAACAAAAACAAAGTTGAGTTCAGTTCTTAAGCATTAAAAAGTAATAGACACCTGCTGCCTGCAGCATTTAAATGAACAAGGCCTACATTCCATATCTTTTAGCTTACATGCATGACAATCTACATACAGTTTAATGTTCCAAAACATGAAATTTAAGTTAAATGTATCACACATGATATTGTGATAAAATATTATTTCCTATATTATCTGTCTAATATATGCAACAGTAAAGATAAGAAAGCATAAACTTAGGAACATCACAGTAATAATATCCTTATATATATATATATATATATATATATATATATATATATATATATAATATACACATATATACACACTATTGGATAGTATAAGAGGGCGTAATATAACAGCACAGGATGAGCAGTACTGATAAATAAATCCAATCCAGGTCATATTTACAACTGAATTATATCTAATCCAGGCTCCAAGATTTCAATCTCTGACGCCTTTGACCACTTAGACACCAGCTCGGCTAACGGTCACATAAGCATTTCTCATGTAAAGGTTTTGGTAAACTTCTGATATGCTTAGGAAAATAAATAATGTTATTATTAGATATAATTAGAGTATAGAATGTAAATAATTTTTATATTCTATACTCTAATTTTTCGTTTCGGGGTTTATTCGTGAAATACTGCTAGTTTTGAAAGCCTTTAACCTTTTTGATTTGTTATCAAACCTCTTCATAATTGATCTAAAAGTTTATTATAACTGTACATTTTTAAGTAAAAATATATAATATATAGGAATTATTTTTATTATAATTTATATGATGTTAACAATTTGTCTTAAAAGATAAATTATTACGTAGTATATGATTACTTAGAATTTTATCATTGGGATTTGTAGTTTTTATGATTTCTGGGACGGTGCATCATTCATAATATTTGCAATAGCTTGTATTTTCCGATGACTTAACAACATTAATTGTAAAAGTTATAATGCGCTGTTTATGGATCCACAGTAAAAAGGTACTTGTAAGCTGAGAAGTACTTATTTATTTGAGTTCTAATCATTCATTTTTGAGTATTAAGTTATTTTGCATCATTTAAGTGTATACCAGTTATACTATTCGACAATTGGACAATAAAATCGTACTTCTTCTTGTCAGACATACTAGCGAGAAAACTACATTGTATATTATTCGTGATAGCTAGTAGAAGGGTTGTTAAACTCAAGAGTTGGAGTCTTTTTATTCCACAGCCCCCCAATGGAATTGAGCTTCGACTCACCTGCAACTATAATTTTTAAAGTCAATGGCTGTAAAGGATCAGCTGATGAAGTAAATTACTTGGAACACATTGAGTTGGAATCAGAGGTCAAGTACTCTTACAGAGGATATATAATGATCTTCGTCACTTCACCTGCAGGTATATACATTTGAAATATACATTACCAAGTTATTGAAATGAAATTAAAATTGTATTTATTTTATAAGGTGAGTAAGGCCTAAAAAGGTTTCTCTACCATATAACATTGTTTGGTTGGTATTCATTAAATAAGTGGTGGTTAAATTTGAAAATCGTTATGAAGTTTAGTTTTAATCAGCAGTTAATTTATCGTTGCGTACTTACATCACAAAATGTAAGTATATACATTTTATTTTAATTACTCTTTACATAATTTTAATCAGAGCAGCTACTGGCCTACTTTATGGCTATCCGAACAGTTGGTCACACGGACATATCTTTACACTTTTCACGACAAATCATCTTTACGTCTGACAACTTACTGACACACTTAAACTTAGGTATGTATTACAATAAAGTTAGTCTTTTTATTTCCTTGTTTATACTTTAAATGCTTGCTGAATAATTTAACTATAAGGTCTCTTTAAGTGCTTATATCATGATTTCCTTCAAGCTTAGATAATCTCTATCTATATAATAGATAGAAATTTATGTAAGTTATTTTGGTGTATGTAAAGCTTCTGTAAATGAATAGTGAAGGGAGAGTTTTAAAAGGTGATCCACAAATTAATCGAATTTCTCTTTTTTGAATTTAACTGAATTTGAAGACTGGTCTCATACTATTATTCCATAACTCAATATGCTATGAATATGCGCATAGTAAATTTGTATTAGTATATCTTCATTCACATTGTACTTTAGTCTTCTTAAGCAGTAGATACATTTTTTCATATTTTTTATCGTATAATCCACATGATTATTCCAAGATATCTTATGATCAAGGATAATTCCCAAAAAAAATTATTGGATTTATTTCAAGGTCCTGTTTCAATTTATTTAAGTAAGTAAAATGTATGTCATGTATTTTGTTTAAATTGAGAATTATTTTATTAGCATTGCACCTATTGATAAATTTCTTTGTAGTAAAAGAAATCACTTCTTCTAATTTGTCATACAATTTGATGTAAATGCCAATCCAACATCATCAGCATATAAGAAACATTTAATATTTGTAGATTTTACATTTTTGGGAATATCGTTTATATAAATATTAAAAAGTAATGGACCCAAAGGAGATCCTTGTGGTACACCATATTTAATTTCTTTACCTTCTAAAAGTTGACCATTAATTTCTACAAATTAAAATGTAAATTCCAAGTATGATTTCATTGATTTTAGTGAATTACTATCAAATCTATAGTAATTTAACTTTTGGAGAAGAATTTCATGGTTTATACTATCAAATGCTTTTGAATAATCAAAAATTCTTAAGCAAACAACTTTCCCACTTTCAATAATTTGAATGCAGTTAGAAGTTACACTTTGAACAGCATCAATTGTCCCGTGTTTTTTCTAAAACCGTTTGTTTTTCAGTAAATAGATTGTTATCTTCAAAATGAATGTAAATTTGTTCAATCAGTAGTGATTCAAATATTTTTGAAATAGCTGGAACAATAGAGATAGTCCTGTAATTTTTGTATGTGACTTCTCCATTTTTATAGATAGGAATAACTTTTACTTGTTTAAATGTACTTGGATATATTCCTAAGTCAATACATTTATTATATAAGCATGTAAGTACTTCACATATATCAACCGAAGCTAATTTTAAGATCTAAGTATTCATATTGTAAATATCATAAGTTGAACTAGTTTTAATCTTGTTTGTGTTCTCATATACCTTTACAACTGTAAACTGATCAAATTTAAAGATTTTTCTTGAATTAGTAAAATTTTTTAAGAATCGAACAGAATTTAGTGAATTGTCTGTAGTTATCAATAGAATAAGAGTTTCAGCAATTTCTATTAAATGATTATTGAATCCATCTGCTGAAAGATAATTAGGGATTGTGTTCTTATTATAAGTTACAGACAAATCTTTCATTATACTCCAAATAGTTTTACATTTGTTTTTACTATTTTGTATACGATTGATATTATAATTTATTTTTGCAATCTTGATGTTTTTCTTATGTTCCTTTTTCAATAATTTGTAGAGATTGTTATTAGCTTCATTTGTTGAAATTTTATTTAATAAATATAGCTTTTTAAATTAATTTTTCATATTTCTTAATCTGGTAAAGTACCATATATTGTTTATTTTAATGTTACTCGTATTTGTATAAATCTTTTTCCAAGGAAAAGAA